>JADLZK010007487.1:0-75558 GCA_015847255.1 Hyparrhenia diplandra
TCAGTTTTGACTTTTTACCTTTTACCCCGTATTACCGACCTCCTACACCCGAATAAGGGGAAAATTCACGGGTCGCGGTTATTTTTCATTTACCCGCCCTTTGCACCTTTTGCAAAAAAAGAACCCGTCTCTTCCCCCTTGAATATATACCGCCCTCCGGCTCAGCAAAAAAAAAAAAAAAAAAAAAAAAAAAAAAAAACACGGTCCACGGCCTCCCTCTCCTCCCGCGCCCCGCCCACTCCTCCCGGCGGCGGCGCGCTTTGAGCAGCGGCGGCGGCCTCCTCCCTGCTCTCGCGCCGCCCTCCTCCCCCCTCTCTCCCCCCCGCCATACCCTCCTCTTCCTGCGCCCCGGCGTGCAGCTGGCCCCTAGGTGTTTGCTTTCAGTGAAACCCTAGGTTCTGTACTCAAGGGCTCCCTACCGGCGGCTGGCGGCTCCCTCCCTCCTCGTCCTCCCCCTCGTCGTAAAGTCGTCCTCCTGCTCTGTCCTGAGGCATCCATGGGCGTTCAGCCAAAAACCCTAGCTGTACGCCCCAATGGTGGTGGCTACGCCGACGGTAACCCTCCTCCCTCGCCCTCCCCTTTCTCCTCCTCTGGCTCCACCTGCAATTTGTTGGGGGTGAGTTATGTATCAGCAACATTTACCTTTGTTCTGGAAATTTTCCTTGTCACTGTAATCAATTATCTAGACATGGTTCTCTTATTTATTTATATGGATATGGATGCAGTTGCCACCGGCTCCCAACTATTACACATGAATATAAATGGGTAAATATGGAGCCATGGATTATTTTTCCTTCATGGGCAGCGCTTTTTCACCATATGGAAGTTGTTAACCAGTTTTGTATTGACAGTCTCAAGGTCCGGACCTTTGTGTGCAATCTGATCCAATTACAGGGGTAACATGTATTAATGTATTATGCCTCCTAATATTTATTTGGTTTCCATCAGTCACATGCTTTGTCTATAAAATGTATTTTTTTGTGTTCAGTTAGCTAGGTCTGAAATAACCGTCAAAGCTTATTATTGTTTCACCATTGTGTCATGTCAGAAGTGTAGTACCATGATTACCATGATAATATGGTTTTTGTGATTAGATTATATGTTTGGGATATTGCCTATTATTTCCTAGCATCTCATCATCTTTGTTTGACCCCTGTAATTTTTCCGTTATGGATTTCCTAAATCAGGTCTGTGTTGTAGTTTGTGTTGGAAAAAGAGACTTATTTTCTATGGTCTATGCCCAGTTCCCCAGCGGGTTGTTACTTATACTCTATGCTCTTACTTAACTTTATGTGCTTACTTACCTCCATTATCTATCACTGTTACCATAGAATTTTTACATTTATTATAAGGTGACTTTCTCTCATGAAACATGTCACTTACAAGGCTACAATTTTGTGGTGTATGCAAAGAAGATGCCTCTGCTGCGGTCAACCTTGACAATTCGATGATAGATTGTCTATTCAGATGTGCCACTTATTTTAGGTGGGCCATGCTGTTAGCAAATTGGAATAATAAAAGGAGCTTCTCTCTTTTCTCTGGATGAAATCTAATTGATCTGATTTGTAGTGCAGAGTGATCCCATATTATACTTGTCTCCGTCTCACAATAATCTCGATCTCTCCATCTACTTTCAGGCAAAATTCTCTTCATAGGTAACTTTAGTGTTCAAATGGTGACCAGATATTTTTTCCCATTTCTCTTCACCTGTTGTCTCATTACTGATGTTGGTCTATGCTTGGCTGCAGTGAGCAGGTAACTGACCATAGAGAAGCGATCTCATGTTTGTAATGAAAAAGAAAATTCAGAGATTTGGAGTTCACGAATCCAACCCTTTTTACCATCGTATTGCAGGTTGCAGTTTATTCTTAGCGGTTCCAAGTACACCTTGATGATGCATGATTAATCAGAATGTGCTATTTGCTTTTCTCCTACCCTATGCATGAATTTAGGATATGCAACCAGACTTAAAATATTTGTTTTGACTTTTATTTTTTTTCCTTTTCCATATCCTGTGCCTATGGCCATTGGGAGCCCAGGTAAATGCTTGATTAGTTTGGTGATCTTTTACTCCATAAGTCTTCAACTAAGAACAGGACAAATGTCCTTCCTTTGAACTGGAGGTATGGATCCTGGAGGCTATAGGAAATATTTACAAAATGGTTCAGTCAGCCTCACAAAATGGTTTCTGCAATATGGTTCAGTCAGCCTCACAAAATGCATGTCAGCTGTTAATTTGGTGCTTTTTGCTTGTTTTTCCCAATGGAAAAATTGTTGTTAAATCTACCTCAAGACCATTAGAGGTAATAGTGAAATAGATGTTTCAGTTAATACAAATGATCTCTGGCGACTGTTACAACTGAGCCCTATCAGTAGTCACCTCCCATAGTGCAGAGAAACTGGAAAACAAGGTCTGTTACAATTTGTTGGAACTTCCTGTCATTTATCTTTAACTCTAAATTAGTTTTCTGAGCTTCCAACTTGGCTGGGTATTTAAACTTGCTACTGCTGTAGTGTAGAACTTTTCATGTCTAACTTTTAGTATACTCACACAAGCATATACTCTATCTAAGGACATGCGTTGTGTTTTCCCCACCATAGTGATGGGTCTTAGTGGGGGTTCTCAAAATAATCAGCACTTTTTATGCCCTGCATGTTTTGGTCAAATGAAATTGGTATGCCTGATCACTATTATGCCCTACCATAATCTCTTATGAAGGAGCTAATTCATAAGTACTTTTTGTAGTATGCCATATATATACTTGGAGAGCGACCCTCCAGCGTGGCATAATAGAGAAACGTTTTTTTAGGCGAAGTGTATTTTCTATTGGACCACCCTTTTGTAGCCTCCTGTTGCTGCTATCGTAGCTTTATAATATCAAATTAATATCAAATAATATATAAAATGTATCACATGCTGTTACTGAAACTTTCAGATCATAACACCTTCAAATAGCTTGTTTTTCAGTACTCACGAAGCTACTACATCTGGGCTCCAACACCAACCTGTTAAGTGATTGTGGATTGTAAAAACTAAATTAATGCTGTTGTATATTTCCTTTTCATCGTGTATATATATATATATATAAAAGCATCAATGCATCAATGCATACAGTAGTTACAGGTGTCCAGGTTTGGACTTCCTTGATTGAATTGGTAAGCTTATAGTTTAGTTTTCTGAATGTGAATTCATTTTGGGGTTTAGATATCTAAATTGCTTCAGTACAACACCTTGACTCCATGTGTCCTAAACTGCAGTTCAAAGTTCTAAGATATGAGGTCCCATGTGCAGCAGCGGTGCTTACAGTAGTTGATTTAGAGCTTGAGGTAATCAAACCTATTCCTTAGTCCACAGCTTATTATTCATATCCCTTCCTTTCAAACCAAAGATGACAAAAGTTGTCAGTGGGTGTCCTCTGTGGTGCCACACTGATAGGTCATAGATGATAGGTGTTTTGTCTTAGTTGATCAGGTACCTGTGTTGGATCTTACATGTACAGTACCTGATGTTCTATGACCTATCAGTGTGGCACCACAGAGGACCAAAGGCATAAATTTATTTGCGTTGCAAGTTCCATGCTCTTATACAAGTTACTTATTAAAATTATCCTGGGGCTAATAGTTACTATACTCATTGCAGTTCAATACAAGTGGTAGCTTGCTGTAACGGTGGCCAACCAGCCTTTATCTGTTCACTTTGGTTTTGTGGTGAGTAGCATTTTGCCCAGTTTTCTGTATATTAGTATCCCTGTTACTCACGATTACTCATTGCCTTAACAAGGCTGTGTTATTTATCAATTAGATTTGACCCCTTTGATCGTAATCGGTTCAATGTCAATAATTGTAGGTCTCAACAAGACCGTTAACATCACATCCTTATTGCAAATGAAAGAATAATTGGAAGTAATAGGAATATGCAACCAGCAAAATAGCAGTATATTAACTGAAATTAGTTACCTTTTAGTGCTCCCATCATTTCTACAGTTTGCATGCCCTTATGTACTCATGAAACCTTTTTGGGGCAATTTCTAGAAAATCTATGAATTTACTGACCATGATGTGTTGAAGAGTTAGATAGTTCTTACAAATTGTGAGTCTTTGATTTCCAATTACCCTTAATGTTGAGTCTATTTATGCCTATAATCCCTGCTCATGTATTTGTGACATGGTATGACTTGACAGGATCATAGTACCATTTGGCTCATGAAGCAACCTAAATATTCAACTGTTTTTATTTACTGCCATACAGAATCTTGTCGATCCATCCATGTTTTTGCTTCCATGCTCCACACAGTAGTCAGTGTACACTCAGCCAAGTATCAACATGAGGTAGGCACTCCAATTATTATTTTTTTCAGATACCTGATCTTCAGAAAAATGGTGTTTTATTGGGTGCATGATCAGATACACAGAGAATGCATGCTGAAAAAAAATAGATCAATTACCACTCATCTTGCCTATATGCTTTTGAAGTTCAAGTATGTCTAAAAGTTGATTAATAGTTATCTGAACTATGTGTAGTTTTAAAAACTGATTCAAACATTCTAATTTCCCTCCATCTTTCCCTCCCATAGTAACAGAGGGTGTGCTGGAGACTGAAGATTTATAGTTGAACTGTGCTTAAGCAATACATAAATAATCCTTATTCTTTTTTTGCTCGAATTGTTATTTTCTCGTACCTTATTCTTTATTGTCATTATAGGTGTATTAGTTCTTCACAGATTGAAATCACAAGTTTTAATTCAAGTGCTCACCTTCTATACACAATTCCAAAAGGCATAAATTCAAAGCTTTGAGTCATGCAGTGAGGATGACAATTCCACATCAAAGCAAAAAATTCAGAGCTTAAGGCTGACAATTCGAGAGTAAAATATTCCCTGTAATAACTAATAATTCTTTTTGTATGCTGCTGCCTTGGCTTAGTTGTTCGAGGTTGTTCCAGTTATCTTACACCACACAGTGATAAATGGGTTATGACACCTACATATGTAAAATATTAACTGTAAACTGCTTGTGACATCTGTCAACTGCCTATTTAATCGATGCATATTGTTGTAACCTGCTTCTTGTCCTGTTTTTGTTTCCTGAGCATAGTCCCTCACCCAGCTCTAGATCGGCGCACAAAGGCGCAGGGGTCGATCTCCTATATTGTTTTCTAGATTGATGATGACCTCACATTACCTGATTCCTTCACTTAGGTTGTCGGCGCGCAAATGCGCGCCACCTCACTAGTATCTATACCTATACCAGGTCCGACTACTTAGTATTTGTTGACAGAGTTGGAGGGAGATATAACTTTTTAGCGCCTTACCGGATGTACACTCTCCATATAGCGAGCTTAGTGGTTGTCACTTTCTTTTTAAGACTCTTCACTGCAAAAAAGCGATACATATTTAGCACTTTTCGCTGATGTGGCACGCCACCGCACTTGTCCACGTTGGACCTGGGGTGTCAAAAGACGGGTATTGCCCCTGCCCTAACGTGAATGTCAGATACCCGTTTCGTTAGCCTCGTTAAAAAAGGTCCGTTCCAGCCGCCCCTGTTCTTCCGCCGAGCGGCCGCCCCTGGTCCTCGGCCTCCTCCGTCCGCTGGTGGTGAGCGCGCGTTGTGCTACCTGCTCGGCACCTGCCGCGTGCGCTCGCCGACCGGGTTCTGCACGCACTTCTGCCTCGCGCGGGTGCAGTGCTTCGGCGACCCCGTCGAGCTCCAGGTCCGCAACGCCTGGCTATAGCCGCCGCCCGTTCCCGTTGGCCGCTGCTACTACTGATTCTACTACTAATAGCATTCGATTCGATGCGCCAATGACCAAATGCAATGATGATGCCTCCTCGAGAAGCTTACAGATTGGAGTTCGGTTTCTCATTGAATTGGATATCAATTTGTACAGATTATTGCTTGTAGTAATTCTTGCTTGCTTTCTTGCTTACATTCAATCAAGAAGCAATTCATCGAGGCAAATTACATGCAATTCATTGCCTGATTGCTAGTCCCGAAATTTCCCGAGCGCCTGAGCTATTGCAACCTCTTGCTTCCCAGCCCCGGCGGCCCCGCTGGAACAGGGCGCGCTCGCCCGTGCCCGCCCTCGCCGCCCGCGCTCGCGCATGCCCGCCCGCGCCCGCGCATGGCGGAGCCCGCTCGCGGATCCAGCTCGCGCAGCCGGAGCCGGCTCGCGTGTGCCCCGGTGCGGCTCGCGCTCTCGCCTGTCCGTGGCCGGAGCCTCGCCCTGGCATGGTGGATCCTCGCTCCTAGCCTCGGGCCGAGTTGCGCCTCCATGCGCAGGTGCGGGTGTGCCCCGCTAACCCTCCCTCACCGCCGGCAGCCGGGCTACGGCCGCCCCCCCGATTCCCTCCGTCCGTCCCAGCTCTGTTCCGTGAAGAAGAAGAAGGGAAGGGTGAGAAACGGAATTTTATTTCTCTTCCAGGGTTCCTTACATAAAAGTGCCAGAGAGAGGAGTTTTCTGATTAGTGATTAGTGGATTTCGGGATAGTTTAGGGCTCCCGATGCAAAGTCTATGAGTTTTCTCGTGGACAAGGGAACGGTGGGAACCAGGGGCATTCGAGTCTTTTGACACTCCAGATCCAGCGTGGATGTGTGCTGTGGCGTGCCACGTCAGCCAAAATCTTAAAATGTATTTGTTTTGTAGCAACGAGTCTAAAAAAAAATAGTGGCAAGACCGGTAGGCTGCTATATGGAGAGTGTAAATCCGGTAGAGTGTTAAAAAGTTATAGAGTGAAATGCCACGATAGGTACACGAACTTGCGGTCTTGTGTGTCGAATAGGTCCGTGACTTTAGAAAGCCATCCAAACCCCTCGAACTTGCAAACCCGTTCACTCCGGGCCCAACCGGTTTTTGCATGGCTTGCGTGGCGGTTTTCGGGGCTGTTTTGCATGGATGCTGTAGGGATCTTGACGTCGGTGATGACATCAACACTCTTTTTTTATTTGCAAAATTGATATCTTTTTATTTGGAGCTCCAAATATAGCAAATAATATATCAATTTTGATGCGTCTCGATGAGCTCTTTTGTAATTATGTACTCTGTTTTGTTATTTGAGATAGTTTTATTTAGGTGTAAAATTAAATATTTCTATAAAAGAAAAGATAAGGTGCAACCCGATTTGATTAAGATTATTTAGGAGGTTTACAAGAGTTTCAAAACCTTAGATGACACGTACAAATGTGTGTCGATATCCGATCGATGCATGCATGTGAGCATGCAATAGGCAGCAACAATGCCCATCCGATACGTCGTCCAGATGATCGATCGGGCCCACCGCCACGGCGCCTAGCTCTAAGCTCGCTTCGCTTCCGCCGACCGATGCATGCATGCATCTGCTAGCTGCACCTGCGCCTGCATGCATGACTTTGGCGTGTCCAGACGCTAAGTCGCTATAAAATATCACTAGTGGAATTTGTAAAATTAAATATTTCTATAGAATGAGTGATATGTTATTCATTCTATAATTTTACATGAAATAAAATTATCTCAAATAACAAAAGCGGAGTACACCATTGCAAAGAGCTCATCAAGACAATCAAAATTGATATGTTATTCGCTATATTTAGAGCTCGAATAAAAAGATATCAATTTAAGTAAAAAAAGAGTCTTTGATGTCATCATTTGACGTCGGTATCGCTATTCTGATCCCATACAAAACCGCCATGCAAGCCATGCAAAACCGGGTTGGGCGCAGGGGGTGAGCGGGTTCGCAAGTTGAGAAATTTTGGATGGATGGTTTCTAAGTGGACATATTTGACACAGCGTGCATTTCACTCAAAGTTATATATCCTGTTCGGGACGGATACAGGTCAAAGGACTCTCCCAAATCGAGATACGAGTACGAGCGTGGGCTGCCCGTGAGGAGGAGCGCGGGCCGCGCCGTCGAGGAAGAGCTCCGCGCGAGGATGATGCGGAGCTTCGATGCTGAGCAATTGCATTTGGACGAGACCCCGGCCTGCACCAGCACCTGCGCAGCGCGACAGCAGTAAGAGTTTTGCACACTCCAAGACATGATGGCAATAAGGCCTGAAAGAGCGTATTAGTACGGACAAGCAGGCGACAAAAGAAGCGTGTATACCTTCTTGACGGGAGGAGCAGGAGACGCCACGCCATTGCCGGATAAGGGTGCTCGCTTCGCTTGCTCGACGACGAGAAGGCCATACCATGAAGCCGGTTGTGCACAGCGGACCTTAATTAAATACGGAGACCTTATTCCCTCAAAAAAAAAAAAAATACGGAGACCTTAAATATGGGCCTCGAGGAGCTACTACTGCATCCATCCCCTTGCCGATCGCCCTCTACTGGCTACTCATCCATGTGTACAACTTGAAGATATATGGGAGATATATATTGGACTTTTCATTTCTGAATTCTTAGTGACCCATGGATTACAGGATTAGTACATTTAAAACAATGAACTGTTTTTTTTTTTGGAATTAAAGGGCCAAGCCCCTGTCATTGCATTGATAGCAAGGACCATGTAACATTTTAGTTCTCAGGTGGGTTATACCTTCCCCTTATTACATCATTGGCACACTTGCCAGTCACATTTGCCACCAACACAGGTTCACACAAAATAACAACATAAAAAAACCGACACCCGGCTAGGGTCACCGAAAATCGATCCATTTCGATGGCGGTTTTAACGACACTAAAAACCGCCACGGAAGTTCAGAAAACAAAATTAAAAAAAAAGAAAGGGTTTGAGCTCCAGCCGCCCGCAGTTGAATCGTGGTCGGGAAGCCGGATCGAGGGTGCGGTTGCGGGATCCACCTTTGTGCCGCTGGATCCGGGGGCGCGCCGCCGCATGGAGGTCTGCTGGGGAGCCGCATAGAGGTCTTTGGGATCCGCCGCCGCCACCGGATCCGGCGCCACCGCGTGGATCCGACCATCGGGGCGAGATCCACAGGGGGGAGGGCCGCCGCCGCATGGAGTCTTTGGGGAGGTCCACCGCCGCCTGGAGGCCGCGCTGGATCTCGCCGTCGCCGCCACGGAACTCACAGCGCTGCCATGACCATGACGCCGCCGCCGCATGGAAGTCTTTGGGGAGAACCCTGCGCCGCTGGAGCCCTTGGCCCGCTGGATCTCGCCGTAGCCGGCCGAGCTCGCCGGCGCCATGACCCGCCCGACGCCGAGGTGGATGTGCCGCTCGTCGGATCTCTGCGCCCGGCGCCCGCGCCATAAGCTGCTCTCCCGCCGCAGCGGGGGAGGGAGCCGCGAGAGGAGCCGCCCTACCTCGCGCCACGAGAGGCGCCGCCGCGGGAGGGGAGAGGGGGTGTCGGGGAGGGGGAGAGAAGGGGTGACGGGTGGGGACTGGGGAGAGAAGGGAGTTGAGTTAGGGAGGCACGGGAGTTAGGGATTAGGGTTCCAACTCGCGGTATATATACAAGGGAATAGTTATTGGGCTGGGAATGGGTTGTTTGAGCCTCGATTATCCGTGGCGGGCCAATTACAAAAACCGTCACGGTTAATATATTTACCATGGCGGTTTCAAAATCTGTAGTAGTGTGGGACATTCATCAGACAGACTTGTTCACCAGCATCAGATTCATCCAACGTCTTCCACATGCATTTGTTTCTTCCTTTGACAGCTTCAAGATCACCTCAGCCGGCAGAACTCCAGTCCAGAGCACAATGAACTGTTTTACAAAGACTATAGCGTTGGTGTACTTTTAAAATTTTAGTGTAAATCAGCACTTAGCGTAGTACATCAGTTGTCTCGGCGACCAGAAGTCAGCAAGCCAAGCAACGGCCAATGCAAGTACGTCTGAAGTCTGAATAGCCAGCCGTCTCTACTGTGTCAGAGAGCCAAACGCGACTATTTAAGGCCCATCTCCGTCACCGGCCGGCGCAGCTCGGCGACCTCTCCCTCCCACAATCAAACCCAAGAATCTCCATCTCTCCACGATGAGCGACGAGATTGTGGCCGTAGTTGCGCCTATAGCCATGTACTGGATTACATCCTGTCTCTACGCTATCCTTGGACAAGAGAAGTACCGTCTGCACTCGAGGGAGGAAGAGGACATGAAGAATCTCGTGCCCAAGCGCGAGGTCATCCGAGTTGTTCTCCTCCAGCACCTGACGCAGGCAGCCATCGCGTTCGCATTCTTCACTGTAAACCACATACCATCATCGATGCTAGCTACTGTCGACGTTCCATATTTATATTATCTGCAAATCTACCGTCGTTTGTGTGTGGTCCGATCCGTTTGAAATCAACGCATGCAGGTAACCAGAGATGGTCGCGAGGCCGCCCCCAGCAGCACCGGCGCGACGACTCCGGCGATCATCGTGCACTCGTGGCAGTTCATCGTGGCAATGGCGGTGTTCGACACCTGGCAGTACTTCTGGCACCGTCTGATGCACAGCAACCGCTTCCTCTACCGCCACGTGCACTCCTGGCACCACCGGCTGGTGGCGCCGTACCCGTACGCGGCGCAGTACAACCACCCCGTCGAGAGCCTTATCCTGGACACGGCCGGCGGCGGCGCTGGCGCTGGCCGTGTCAGGCATGTCTCCGTGGACGTCGGCGTGCTTCTTCTCCTTCGCGACGGTGAAGGCGATCGACGACCACTCCGGGATGCTGCTCCTGGGGAACCCGCTTCACCTGCTCTTCGCCAACAACACGGCGTACCACGACTTCCATCATCAGCTTCGCGGGACCGGCTGCAACTACGCGCAGCCGTTCTTCGTCTCCTGGGACCGGATCATGGGCACCTACGCGCCGGTCGCCATCGTCAGAGCCTCTCACGGCGGCCTGGAGGCGGTGCCGGCGAAAAGGAGGGCCCCGCGTGAGACCAAGACCACGAGCGCGCCGGCTTAAGGCTGAGACTGGTGATGAGTGCCCGTATATATTTCTATGATTTGCTCTGATTTTCGTTTCCCCGGCCCATCTCAACAAGGGATGCACATCCCTTGTTGAGATGATCCAATTGCTGCTTCGTCAATCGTCATGTTTCTAGGTGTGTACAGGTGTTGTTTTTTACACATGAAGGGTTCTGATCGACTGCGCCCCAAATATATGGGATATACGCTATAGCAAAAACTGTTTATTTAATTGTTTTTCATATAAATTAGAAACTGATGAAATAATTATTTTTAGCTTTATTAATTGACTCTGCCTCCTCTACGCCAGGGAGTCGGATTTGCATGAAGGCATGGCAAACATATAGCCTAAATGCTACCGTGAGCATCTCTCGGTAATATCATAGTTTTTTAGTTGCCTCTAAACACGATACATGCACACTACACATACGTCACCCGTGTATACAATCAGATCTACAACTACACACAAACTGAAGATTGCGTTTTTAGGATCACCAGAATCTACTGACTCCATAGACGACGAGGCGCATCGCATTCCCTCAACGTTCCATGCGAGGAGGCAAACGCTCGGAAAAATGCGAGCCAAGACTGTGGTGTGAAGCACCTGTTCGATCCAGGGATCGAACTCAGGCGGGCTGGACGAACACCCTAGCCAACAGTCATCCAAGCTACGCTCGGTCTTTAGTATAATATATCATAGTTTAACATCATATTTGCATTTCCCAACTAATTTGTAGCCCATTGTTTGGTTTGGGGGGCCAAGATCTCTCTCTCTCTCTCTCTCTCTCTCTCTTAGAGCAAAGATTTGTTTGGTTATATTACTCTGCAGTCCGAAAATAAAAGGTTTAGGGTCCAATATGTACTCTGCAGCCAAAAAAATAAATATCTATCAAATTTCTCTATGTTTGCTTCAAATGTAGAATATGACACCATTTTTTTTTTTTTTGCATTTTCATTGTCATATAGTAGTATGTTCCTGCCAGATTTTGTCTTCTTTTTGTTTCTTATCAACAAACACTGTATGCGAGATGGTGACCAACTACGACCATAGGATGGACTAGATTTGGACGAAAAGCTTGGTGAATCGGGCGGAGCGGCGATGAAAGCACAACATGATCTCTTTGACTCTTTGGGGTTTGGACGCCATGATGGTAGAGCGAGGCGAGCAGAAGATGTGGTGGCGGACGGGGTGACCCTAGGGTCGACTAGGGTCAACAGAGTTATGACCCTTTAGACCCTCTTCCTGTTTAGGTCTGTGAGTGTTGCTACATTGGAAACGCTTGACCCAACGTTGAAGAGCTCCTGGTAGGTCTTCTTTGTTGATGTGATAGGCGTTAAAAATCCTTTGTCATTGTCATACACTACATGATTAGGACTTCACCTCATTTGGACGCTAGACCTTAGAGAAGCTTTGTGCTGCTAGACCCTTGCTCCACAACAGGAGCACCTGCTCGTTAGTGGCTACTGGTTGCTTGGGAGGTTGTCGTATGAATGAAGAATCCATCTTGCGGAGCACTCGCTCGATGAAGCTCTTGAGGCGTCGGGTAGCACAGGAATCTTTGTCCTTGGTCGAGTTGTGTAATACCTCGGCGACATACACATGCATGCATAACTAGTGTCAACTAAGCATGGGGCCCACTCCAAGATTGAGAGGGCTCTAGGGAAGTATGTTGGGCCTAGGCATGCCCTAGTTCATGCGACAACGGAGACAAGTTTGTTGTTCACCAAGTGGCACATTGGGGGCTACTTGTGGCTACACTCTTCAATAGGGGAGCATCAGCATGGCACCCAAGGCTCTCATGACCAACCGAAGCGGTGTGATGGATTGATACATGTTCCCTCTCTAGAAGAGCGCAGGTGCTCCCACAGGTGGTCTCTAAAGAGGCTTATCATTCGATGAAGCTACTATAGGAGCTAGAAGCAGAGGCCCGCTTTTGAGGCGACAAGCTCCTCTAGCATCGGGTGATCCATGATGCTTCACGTTGTAGGAAGAGCTCTCATCCTCTCTCGATATGGTGTGTAGGAGGAAGGAATCAACATTAGTGGCAACACTCTTTCTTGCACGACTAGTCTTTCCGAGCATGGTGCACCTCCACCCCCCCAAGTACACACCCCTAGCTAACACAAAATCTAGCCCCCATCTCATCATTCCCCAGTTCGATTTATTAGCTTCGTCCTCAAATAGACGTGCCCCATGCTACATAAAGATGCACGAAGGTTGTGGCGACATCCCTTTCCCTGAGACTTCAAAATTCTTGAGATCTTCTCATGCTTTTGCACTGTGTTAGTCGTAACAAAGATGCACTTGCCTACTACCACACTTGCATTATTACTACTTGATCATCAGCTATCTCTGTGTTGATTTGGATATTATTTTCTCATACTTTGTCTTATTTTTCTCAAAGAAATTAAAATCTCTACACACGCTTCTATATCATCAACGCACCTGCCCAATTGAATGTTCAGACCACCACAAGTAAAAATATATACTATAAGACAAAAATCAAACCAAATGCGCAGACAATAGCCAAATCACTATGAACAAACAAAGGCAACAAGAAGAAAACGTGCAGCGACACCACCGTCCAAGCATGCATGGTGCATGGGCCTCCTTAATTGTTTGAATTGTTGATATACTCTAGCACTTGGGTTATTTTGTATGTATTTATCATTCCAGTTGAGTTCTTACGTATAATCTGGACATAATAATCCAAAAGTGAGATGGATCCCGGACCAACCAGGTGTATCTGGCAACTGGCATAGTCTTATTTGCCCATCAGTCATCTCAAACTAAGTTGGATGGTTCACACCTTGGCATCACAACCATGGCAGCGGTGTGGACGTCTAAGTTTCTATAATGATGCATGATTACTATAAAATTAGGCAGCTTGATTTGGTCAAGCAGCATATACACTGAACTGAATATATACCGATAATTTCTGTTGATTTTTGAATGGAGATCGAAGCTCAATTCTTAGGGGCTGTTTGGTTTAGGGACTTTTTTTTTTAGTTCTTGGGACTAAAAAAAGTCCCTTTTAGTCTCTACCAAAACAAACAAGGAGAGACTTTTTGAGACTTTTTCCTCTATTAACCCCTAAAAGACTATCTTGAAGGGACTTTTTTTATTAGTCTCTAAAACTAAAAAAAAGTTTAGTCCCTATGAACCAAACACCACCTAATACAGTGGCCCAAGATGCTAGTGGAAGCTATTAATCCGAGTTATACGTGAAACTACTTAGTGGAAGCCTCGGCACATCCAGTCTTGTAAAAAAAAAACTTAGTGGAAGCAATTTTCTCCTGACATCTTGGCAATGCTTGTTTGTCGTGAAGTTGACAGTTGAATGACAGTTGGCAGCTAACAGGTGTCTCTTGTGAATCATCCCAGTGGCGAAGCTACGTTCAGTCGACGGGGTCCTCCGACACCGACGACTATGCTGTCGTACCTCGTACGTGTACGCGCTCAAGTTTTTGCCGTGGGGAGACCCCGGCAAAAAATTCTTTAGAACCCGGCAGGCCAACAACCCATTAGCAGCAGTCCAATTATATCCTGAGCCCATCGTGTTTCCTTATCAGTCAAAGGTCCAAAAATGCGCCTCCGATGCAGCCTGGCGGCACGGCGCGCACACAAGTGGGCAAATCCTAGTGCCAGGCGGGCAGCCGGCGGCGGCAAAAGCTTCGTGGCCTGGCCTCCGTACGATGCCAGGTATGTGTCGTGTATGCCAGTTTACTAATTGAGTACGGCTTGCACATTAGCTCTATTATATTTTTATGATAACTATTAACTAATTTGATAGGCAATCAAAGCAAATTGGTAGGGTTCTTTAAAAGGAAATTGCCACCAGCTGCGCGATGATAAGAATAATAATGGAGACACTTCAAGAGCAAGAAGAGATGAAGATGTTGTGTCTTTGTAGCAAACACTAACTGTATTATTCAGCGTACTTCATGGATCTCATGAGATGAGGTAAATTTTGATGAGGAAAACACTAATTGAGAATTGTTACTGAGAAATCGTAATGATTGTATTATATGCTTGGTACAACAAGGATTTTTTTGGCTGCAATTCCAAGCGACGATGTGATAATTCGCTTTAACAAGATGGAGTATCGTAGTCGTCGAGGGACATTGTAAGAGGTAACTACTATTGTGATTTGTAACGGTCTACTTTGTCACAATATGTAGTATTACCATATTAATTTATGTTATATATGGCATCATATTATCGCAGCCTATATTATCATCCCCACCACCCGGAGCTAGATGATGATGCGAAATTGCAACGTACCAAAGCGTTGCATTTGATAACTAAAACCCAACGTCGTATCTTTCATTCCAGACGCATGGAGTTTTTAGAGTTTTATAGGGGTGAAGGCCCCATTCTTTTAGCATTAGCCAAAGACTGTCGAACCATTTACAGCATAAGATGATGGCATACCATCACAAGCAGTTTTTAAGGCAACGACGGGGGGATCAAATTGATCCCCACCTGATTTTCAGTCACTGGTCCCAGCAAGCCGGTATGTGAAGTTTACATGGGCGGCCATACGACCCTGAGCGGGCGGACCAGTTAATCGCAGAAGAACCTACTAAAATAAGAGGAAAGAAACAAAAATGCAGGCGCCGGCTTGACAATTTACACCCAACACTTAGCTCTTGAGGGAACGCCACCTGCAAACAACCAACTCCTTTGGTGAACTCCGGAAGCACATATCAGCAAGTTGCATAAGACAAAACAAAACCCCATCGGGACTGAAGGCTGTCTTTGATCGACGCATAGAGTTTTCTCTAGATTTTTTTTGGAAACCGATTATATACGTCTATGATGACACTCTTCGCAAAAAAAAAAAAAAAAAAAAAAAAGGTCTATGATGACACGAGCATCATATAATGATTTATTATTCTCTAACATGTACACACAGCTCCCACTTGCACGTACCGTCGTGTGTAGCACTCGCCAAATCAGAGAAGCTGATTTACAGAGAAAATAAGATGACAAGGAAAGACCAAATAAATGTACACACTAGCTCCCACTTGCTGTACGTAGTGGCACTGACCAGTGCTTCTAACTTAGTCGCTCCCACTTGAATCAAAAGCTAGGCGTCAGACACCTCTGAAAAGGCCGAGATGATAAATGTCGATAATGGCCATATTACTATAGGGATCTCACTGTCACTAGATACGTAATCTATGATCTAGTATCGTTTGACTACTGCTCAGTTCGTTCTATGAAATGTATAATCACACACGCCGCTAAGAGGCACATTACAACCATGGATACGCCGGTGTGTATCTTTTTATTTTTCTACGAAAAGGTATGCATCCTTACAGAAAAAAATCGGCGAGAACTGAGGACCATCTCTACCAGGACGTGGTGCAGACTGTGTAACTGATACTCCCTCTGTCCCTAAATAGATGTCATTCGCTTCCCGAGAAGTCAACGTTTTTTCAAACTACCGCAATTATATATTAAAATATATAAATATTTATGTTAAGTAATTAGTATCATCGGAAAGATCTTTAAGTCTAGTTTTTAATAAATTTATTTGGAGATATAAATGTTGCACGTATTTTTTCTACAAACGTAGTCAAAAGATGGAAAAGTTTGACCAAAGACGAATCCCAAAACGACATCTAAATGGGGACGGAGGGAGTATGTGGACAACGATTTTATTTTAAACGTACGCATGGTTAAAAAGTAAATCAGATGTCCTATAGGCCACATGTCACCATACATACACACGGTGTCCTTGTAGGGATGGTGCTCATTAATTTTTCCAACACCGGAAGTTATTTTGCATTGTCAAACACGCATACACACATTTAATTATTATTTACACTACACAACTTACCTCCACCAGAACGCTATTTTGTCCATTTATATGTTTTGTGCATTTATATGTTGTCACATTAAATTCAATAACATGTCACGTTCGAGAAATATATTCTACACTAGGTACATGCTCATCGCCTCCACTGAAGCTATCGTTCAGGTTCAACCAAAGTTGCTACGCGTTGGAAACAACAAAACCCTCTAGTTGTAGTGGTATACTTCATCTGTTTCTGAATAAATCAATTCTTAGAATCGATCATTTTTTTTAAGTTTGACTAACTTTATAAGAAAAAGTAACAATATCTATGATATGAAATAAGCACCTTATGAAAAATATTTTCTATGATATATTTAATGATACCAAATTGATAACATAAAATCTTAATGTTTTTTTTTTTCTACAAATTTGATCAAAATTCAGAAGATTGGCTTAAGACAATTCTAAAAATCCATTTTTAGAGATAGGTGTACATTACATCAAAACAGGGAACCTATAGGCGATGCAGCAAGATTAGCAAGGTCAGTCGTATATTTGGAAGAGAGAATTATCGTATGGCTCTCACAAAGTTAGTATTGAGCTCTATGGCCCTTTTTTTTTTTAAAGTTAGTTGTATGGCCCTCGGGAAATATTTTGGTTATTTTTTTAAGGCCTTCCGTTAGATTTGGTGGGTAGTACATTTAGGGTTTCCACTAGTGGAGAGAAAGGATGACCAAAATACCCCCGCCTATCTCTTCTTGGACCGATCCGCTCCCTCTCGTCGGCGCCCGACATCGCTAAAAAAAAAAAAAGACCGCGGCCTTCTTCAGCGCCACCGGGCATGGAGCGGCGCCGCCGCCCGGCGGCGCCGGTCGCCCTGGCCGCTCCTCAACGACGGATCCTCCTCCTCCCCGCTCGATCTACCTCCTCTCGATCTCCTCCCTTAGGCGCCCTCCATGGAGGGATGGTTGGGGGGGCGCGGCGGCAAGGGGAGGGGCCGACTCGGGTGCGGCGGCAAGGGGAGGGGGCGGCCACGGGGGGCGAGCAGCAGGGGGGCGGCTCCGGGGGGCGGCAAAGGGGAGGGGCCGGCTATGGTGGGCGGCAGCAAGGGAAGGGCGGCTCCGTCGGGCGGCTTCGGCCATGGGAGCACGTAGCTCGGCGGGCATGCACACAGCAGTGAAGACGGGATTGCCTCCGACCAAGACGACGAAAGTGAGTGCAATCTTTATTTTTGTGCATTTACTAGTAGATCGAGTTACAGCTCTTGAAATCTAAGACCCAATTTTGTTCTTAATAACAGCAATGATTTGAGTACTACTTTCAAGCTAGAAATAAAATTGTTGGGCAACCGAAAGACATGTAGGGCGGATTACAAGTGTTTCTCCTTTGACATGGTGGTTGATTCGGACACTACAAATTTTATGGACCTTCATGATGCAGTGGTAAACAAATACCCACATGGTTATTTAGAAGTGGCTCATTTTCAGTACTATGATGAAGAATCAAATTGTTTTCCTGAAGTAAAATCCGACCAAGACTTGATGGCAATGTTTAGTAGAAATTTGGACGGGAAGATAATCTTCATGTTTGTTGTATACCGAGCACCTTCTGATCCATATCAGCCTGTCACAGATTGAGATTTTGATGATGAGGATGTTTATGTTGCACCTAATGAGGCACAAAATGAAGATGTAGTTGTGGATGATGATGAGACTGATGACTTTCTTAGGAACCCTGAACCACAAAATGAACATGTAGGTGTTGATGAGGAAGCTATGTACTTTGATGATGTACAACCCAATGCCCTACAGGTTGGTTCAGATCCCAGTTGAAAAAAACCATCCTATGTTGCCGATGAGGATGAAGACGAGCCTGATGATGATGAGGAGGAGGAGCAATGCAATGAGCCAAACTTTGCTCCAAATGTAGAGCATGATCCTAATGATCCACCGATGGAAGTAGGATCCACATATTCAAACATGGCGCTTTCAGATTAGCCTTTGTCTCGGCATGCAAGTCAAAAATCAATTTGAGTATGATATTATCAAGAGTTCACCTAAGAGATTGAGCATGTTGTTCAAGGAAAGACAAAGACAACTGTCCATGGTGGATATTTGCTTCTTCAACTAAGGATGACTCCTCATTCTTTGTAAGGATAAATGTTCACTTGGTAAATTTGATTGCTTACACTTATTTCTTGTCAATAATTAAATTTCTTTTTGTACAGGTTAAAAGGAATCCTTGTGTGCACGATTGTTCTAGTACAAGATTGAAGAAGAAGGCCAAGAATGCAACAAAATTCGGATATGTGAGAAGATTAAGGACTTCCTCATAGCCGATTCCACATTGGGTGCAAAAAGAATTGGTGAAAAAGTTGAAAAAGAACACCATAAGGTAACTATACCTCGCCATAGAGTGCATGATGGTAAGGAGTTAGCCAAGAAACAACTATTTGGTGGACTGGGACAATAGTTTTGACAATCTATTCAAGTTTAAAGCACAAGTGGAGAAATGTTGCCCCTGTAGCTTAGTCATTATTGATCATCACTTGGTAAATGACAAGATCGATTTAATAGATTTTTTTGGCATTCAAACCATGCATAGATGGGTTCCTTGCTGGTTGTAGGCCATATCTTACAATAGACGACACATTCTTGAGGAGGCAAGTACAAGGGGCAATTGGCTAGTGCATGTCTTTGTTGATGGGCATAAGTGGTTGTATCTGTTTGCTTTGGAATATTTGATTCGAAACATCTCAAAATTGGGAATGGTTCATGACTCACCTGAAGAAGGCCATAGGATCACCACGTGGCTTAACCATATGCTTGATCTTTGGGCGGTTTGTGATGGGAGCCGTGGGTGAAATATTTCCATTTCTTTGAACATAGAGAATGCATGCATCATCTAGTCACAAACTTCAAGAAAAAGTATCATGGTAAGGTGTTTGATGACAACCTTTGGGCAAAGACTTACTCATGGAACCCATATTTGTTTGAAAAACATTGGAGAAATATGGAAAATGAGAAGCCAGCTGCAACAAATTGGATAAGGAGGACACACACAAAGTTGTGGACAAGGAGCCAATTCAAGACCATTTGTAAAAGGTAGACTATGTGACTAACAACCTTGCGAAAGCTTTAACAACCTGGATTAAGCAAATTACAAGGGCATGAACTTGGATGATTTTGTGGACAAGCTCAAGCAAATGTTGATGTCAAGTGGAATAGAAGAAGGAAAATAGGCAACAAAGTTAGTGGGCTGATTCTACCTCACATCATTAAGTCATTAAATGGTGAGTAGAGAATACCAATTGGAAGTTGAAGAATGCTAGGAAGAGATAGCTGAAGTTGCAATGGGAGGAAGTGGATTTCGATTTCTAGTGAACCTAAATGAGAGGACTTGCACATGCGAGGGAATGGGATGTTTACGGTATTCCTTGCAAGCATGCGGTTGCATTCATCACATCTCTTCTGATGCCCAATTGAAGAATTATGTTGACTTGTACTATTCGGTTGAGAGATTTAGAGTTGCATACGATCGGCTAATCCCAGCTATGCCGGACAAGTCTCGATTGGCTTTGATTCTACCCATGAATTTTTCATGCACCCACCTTTATTGACCCCGATTCTTTGGTAGGCCTAAAAGCGAAAGGCACAAGGGTACTAGTGACAAGAAAAAGGGAAGAGGAGGGCAGCACAAGTGCCCTATTTGTTTGGATTATGGGCATCATTACCAAAGTTGCAAGAGGGGTAGACCGAGAAGACATTGAAGCTATGAGAGCCATCGGGTAATAATTTGTCTACTCTTCTCAACCATTTTTAGTACGTCCTTAAAAAGTGCATGATATTGACTACATTTTTTTCGGGGACCACCAAAGAAGAGGGCAAAAGAAAAACAAATGTGCCCAAAATTCCATTATGGCCATGGAGGATGATGCACCATCGGCGACTATGACTTTTCCCACTAGGTTTGCACTTTCTTCCTTTCTGTCAAGGTTATTTAGTAAGAAATATAATGATCCTAATACTATGTGCCTGTAGTCAAACTTTGGAAACCTCTTCTAAAAAGAACAAAAGTAATGAACGTACACCTCAAGCCTCTAAAAGCCACAAACGGAGGTTTCAAGCAAGAACAAGGGAGGCGGCACTAACTCCAACTCTGGACGTTCAAAATTGTATGATTGCTAATTTTGAACTACAATTATAGACATCCAATTTTTCCTTTGTTAAGTAAATTATTAACAATGTACAACCAATATAGGTCAAGAAGTGGGTCAAATCAGCCTGAAGCTCTTTCTATTGCCAATATTGAAGATCGACTAGCTCAAGGCGCAAGGAAGCGGACACCCATCAAGAAGAAACTAGGCGTCCCCAAGAAAAGGGCGTGCAAACAAGTGTGACAATTGTGCCACCAGATAGCCCATCAATGGGTACAAGAAGCAAGAAAGGAGTGACTAGCAGCCCTGCCATGAGCACACGAAGCAAAAGAAGGCTTAGTATTTGATTTCTCATGTGCTTGTTGCATTTCGTTTGTTGTATGTGAGACCATGTGTGAGACCATGTATGTTTCAATTTGCACTATGATGTGAGACATGTATGTGGATTTGGGAACCTTTTCTGTGGCCTTATTTATGTGACAAAGAAATTTGCTACCTCAATTATGTCAAAATACGTGTCTCGTGTGCAATATATATGTCCCATGTGCAATATATGTGTCTAGATATACAATGAAACAAACAAAACCTTGCAGGTTTTTTTTTTCCGTCCAGGGTATAATGGTCTTTTCAAAAAGAGTTAACACCGTTAAGTGCCAAAAGGTAACGGAAGGCCATAGATTTAAACACGTAACTTTTCGGCCATAGAGCTAACTTTAAAAAAAAGACCATAGAGATACATGGTAACTTTTCGGGGCCATAGAAATAATTGCCCCCTATTTGAAACTCCGTGTGGTTCCAAGTAATTGTCATAAATTATGGGAAGATGAAGGCTGCCAGTTCGTTCAGTGAATCACGAATTATTAGCATTTCCTTTATGTATAGCAGTTTGGAATTACCCAGATGGTATTCTCACATAATACTGTTGAATCAACCAAAATCAACTGACTTTAGTCTCAACGGGGTTAGTATTAAATAAGCCGAAATCAGCTGACTTAAATCAGTCTCAACGGGGTTTCATACATATTTAAAGGGTGTCATATCAGTTTTTCATAAAACTGGGAGAGAAAAAAAATTATTTCATGGCCTTATCTGCACTGTTTCCAAAACTTTTTTGCTTGCACTGAGGCCGTTTTTCTTCTCCGGCACCGTGCCTTCTTCGTCGCGACTCCGCAGGCTTTCGACTCTGCGAGCGCGAGCTCCGTCACGCCTCACGCGGGCCGCGAGCGCGCGCGGCCGACACCGCCAGCGGGGCGAGCTTGCGGCCTGAGATTGGAG
Organism: Hyparrhenia diplandra; assembly: GCA_015847255.1. Classification (NCBI taxonomy): domain Eukaryota; kingdom Viridiplantae; phylum Streptophyta; class Magnoliopsida; order Poales; family Poaceae; genus Hyparrhenia; species Hyparrhenia diplandra. The sequence goes on from JADLZK010007487.1 coordinate 22,064, forward strand.
TTTGCCGCGGCGCAGCTCCTCCGCGGGCTTCGACGCACGGGCGACGTCGTCGGTCCGCTGCCGCTCAGCCATCCGCAGCCTCCGACGCGCCAGCGAGGCCGCCAGTCCGCCGCAGCGCAGCTCCTCCCATGGGACCTCCAACGCTCGGGCGAGGCCACCGGTCCGCCGCGGCGCAGCTCCTCCCGCGGGACCTTCGTAGCAGGCACGGCCGCGGGACCTTGGTCGCGAGCGCTCCACCAACACGGACGCGGACGGGGAGCACGCGGGCGCGAGCTCCGCCGCCGCGCCGCCGCGTGCGTGCTCCCCAGCCGCGGTAGCGAGCTGCAAGCGTTCATTATCTCCGGCAAGTGCGTCTGCTCGTACTGTGCCTACTCGTCAACTGCCCCAACGGTCCCGTGCCTGCCTTGGAGGATAGATGAGTGCCCCAAGGGTGTTCGACTGAATGCCCAGGTGAATGTTGCTGACGGCTGGAAAGAAGGGAAGGAAAAAGATAATAGTGGGACCCACAAAAATGCTAAAATAATTATATGAAACCATGCAATGAAACAATGCACCGAGGAAAAACCCTTTTATGCTAAGTTTTCACGCCTTAGAAACGGGGAAGGTGAAACTCTGCGATCGAGACCGCCCTAAGGAACAATCATAGTTATATGTGTATGTGCACACGACAAACCTCAATTGCACCATTTCTCTCTTAGTCCATAGGGCGTGAGTGTGACCGCCAGTTTCAACAAATTCTGCCTAGCTAGCATCTTGATGGATTCTAGTAGAAATTGATGGAAAAAGTAACAATATTTGTGATATGAAACCGGCACGTAGGGGGCCATCTTGAAACCGGCTTCTTCATCACAGCAAGGGGCTAGTGCAGATGGTAAAGAAATCAAAGAGATCTTCAAGATCTTTTGCATCATTTCTGAAAAGAAAAAAATCATCTGTGACTTACTGTTTGTAATGATGTAATGAAATGATCATGCAGGAGAATCTTGATAGCCGCAGGAGCAAACCTCGAGCGAAGGCGGCGGCCATGGAATGGACAACGAGGCGGCACGGCTTTGGGCGGCGATCGAGAGGTCCCCGACGTACAGCCGCATGAAGAAGGGCATACTCGCCGGCGACGATGGCCATGTACGGCAGGTCGATGTCCAGCGCCTCGGGAGGCAGGAGATGAAGAACCTCGTCGACCGGCTGCTACGCACCGCTGATGAGGATAATAGCAGGTTTCTCCTCAGGATCCGGGAGCGGATGGAGCGGTGAGCATACTCGGTTGTCTCGTCTCGCTGAAAGTCAGTTGTGCTTAGATATGTTTATCAGATTTCTTTAAGCTGTTAGCTGCTTATTATTGTGATCTCGTTTCATAGAGGTTTAATTTAATACTCGATCGTTTCATAGAGTTGGTTTGGAAAACCCGACGACTGAAGTTCGTTTTGAGCGCTTGGGCATAGAAGCCGAGGCACCTCTGGGCAACCAAAGTGTTCCAACATTCCTCAGTTTCTTCTCCAACAGAATCACGGTATGGAAACATTGTCCGGTGGCCAGTCTCATGCTTCACAAAGGTTCAGTCGTAGAAGATACAAGGTTCAGTTACTGTCTTGCAGTTCTGATGATTCTTGTCGTCCTGTGGATCTGTTCGTCAGGCTGTGCTGAACGCCATTCATATCATTCCTGCTAAAACAAGGCCCATCTCTATCCTTCGTGACATTAGTGGGATAATCAGGCCGTGCAGGTGAGTTTATACGAGATTGCATTTTCTTAGAAGGGACGGCAAAAACTTTGGCGCAGATTTTATTAGAAGTTAGATTGCATTTTTTTTTATCTTTGTGAAAAATGGAACATAGTTGACCATGTCTGGAGTCTCATAGCAGCAGTGTATTTCTGCAGAATGACTTTGTTGCTTGGATCTCCTGGATCTGGTAAAACTAGCCTACTCCTAGCTTTGGCAGGGAGACTTGAGTCAACTCTGAAGGTACCACAATCTTCATGACAACAATTTACCAAAAAAAACAGAAAAAGAAAACAATACATTTGCCTGCAAGAGGGCCTTTCAGGGGAAAAAAAATACTAATATGGATGGATTTGCCTTCAGGTCTCTGGTGCTGTAACTTACAATGGGCATGGCTTGAATGAGTTTGTCCCTCAGAAGACATCAGCTTACATTGGGCAGGACGATGTTCATATCGGCGAAATGACAGTCAGGGAAACATTGGCCTTCTCTGCAAGGTGTCAAGGAGTTGGAAGACGATATGGTATGCAGTAGGAGTACTGAACGAAAAAGAATACCTGTTTACCTTAAGTAATCATTAGACCTACGATTTAATTAAATTACTTGCACAGACATGACTGCAGAACTGTCAAGAAGGGAAAAAGAAGCCAATCTTATGCCAGATCCTGATATTGATGTTTACATGAAGGTAAAGTACTGCTTCACTTTCAAAAAATGCATTGTTCTAATAGAAGGGCAAAATGGCAATCAATCATGTAGTTCTCTTCTGCCTAAACAGGCTATCTCTGTGGAAGGTCAGGAGCGTGTGATCACAGATTATACCCTAAAAGTGAGTAGTAAAATATATATCTAGAAAAACCACATAGAATGTTACCACTGATCATACTTGCAAGTTCAATGCAGATTCTGGGCCTAGAAACCTGTGCAGACACAATGGTGGGAGACACTATGATTAGAGGTATATCAGGAGGACAAAAGAAGCGTGTCACAATCGGTATGTGGCTTCTCTGCCCTCAAATAGTGAAATAGAGAATCATGATATACTGAGAGTTACATTGGCACATTACCTTATAAGTTAAAATGAATGGGTTTGTGCAGGAGAGATGCTTGTTGGTCCTGCTAAAGTATTCTTAATGGATGAGATTTCGAATGGTCTTGACAGCTCTACAGCGTACCAGATTATAAATACCATTAGGAATTCTATCAAAATCCTTGGTGGTACCGCACTCATTTGCGCTGCTTCAACCACCACCTGAGATTTATGAACTCTTCGATGACATTGTTCTTTTATCAGAGGGCCAAATTGTGTATCAGGGTCCACGAGAAAACGTTCTTGAGTTCTTCGAAGCTGTAGGCTTCAAATGTCCAGAGAGGAAAGGTGTGGCAGACTTCTTACAAGAAGTGAGTGAATGATCCACCAGATTTTTTTTTTTTTTTTTTTTTGAGATCACGCCGGAACGCGTTTTCATTAAGCAGAAAGGGTGTGACAAACCTTTATGTTTCAACAGGTCACATCTAGGAAAGATCAGCACCAGTACTGGTGCCAAGGAGAGAAACCATACCAGTACATTTCGGTCAACAACTTTGTAGAGGCATTCAAAGCATTCCATATCGGGCATAAGCTGGCGGAAGAGCTCAGTGTGCCCTTTGATCGATCCAGAAGCCATCCTGCTGCGCTCGCAACATCAGAGTACGGTATCAAAAAAAAGATGGAGCTTCTGAAGGCATGCTTCTGTAGGGAGTGGTTGCTGATGATGAAAAGGAACTTGCTCATTTACATTCTCAGAGTAGTCAAAGTATGTGTCTTGGTTCTTCACATCACCACTCAGAATTTATTAGATAGTAAATTCTGAAGACTTAATGTTTCTACCAGGTCGTAATAATTGGAACCATTTCAATGACGGTCTTCCTGCGCACAGAAATGCACAGAAGCACTGACGAAGACGGAGTTATCTTCTTGGGCGCAATATTTCTTAGCATTGTCACTCACTTGTTTAATGGATTTTCTGAGCTTATCATGAGCATTTCCAGGCTGCCTGTTTTCTATAAGCAAAGGGACATGCTCTTATATCCAGCATGGGCATATGCTTTGCCTACATGGCTAGTCAAGATCCCAACATTGTTCATTGAATGTGCCGTATGGATAGGCATGACTTACTATGCCATTGGATTTGATCCAAATGTTGAAAGGTTCTTCGCCATTACCTACTGCTGGTACTGATAAGTCAGATGGCATCTGGTCTCTTCCGCTAACTGCCGCACTGGGAAGGGAGATGATTGTTGCAAATACATTTGGGGCATTCGCTCAGCTTTTATGCTGATTCTTGGAGGCTTCTTGATAGATCGTGGTATGTTTTTTTTCCATTCAATAAGTTTGAAGCACCACCAAGAACACAGTGATGAATTCTCTTTTTCTGCAGACAACACAAAAAAAACTGGTGGATTTGGGGCTACTGGTCCTCCCCTCTTATGTATGCACAAAATGCCCTGGCAGTGAACGAGTTTCTTGGCCATAGCTGGCAGAAGGTAATCTTCTCGAACAGTACAAGCTTGATAGCCTATGCACAGCTAGGATGCTCTGAAAAATGTCATTTTTTGTGCAGGTTGTTAATATCACTGCAAGCAACAACACACTTGGCATACAAGTTCTGGAAGCACGTGGCATATTTGTTGATCTGAACTGGTACTGGATTGGTGTCTGTGCATTGCTTGGGTACATCATACTCTTCAACATCCTCTTTGTTATTTTCCTTCCTCGACTGGCTTGACCGTGAGTACATTGACAGCTCAAAAGCCCATTGATACAACACCATTCAAACTTCATAGGTCTAGCACTTACATCTTTGTAACTCCAGCACTTGATAAAGGCCACGCTGCTGTTTCTGAAGAGGAACAAGAGAAGCATGCAGATAATCATGGAAAAGACAGTCGGTCGCTCTCTGCTGGAAAGGAATTCCAGATTTCACCGATTAATGGTTAGTCTTTAAGTACAGTGTGGTAAAACATTTGCCGAATAAAAAAACGTTGTTGTCGCTCTTTATGATACGTTACAAATGCAGGATGCAGAGAAATGACTGCACCTGGCAATGAAAAGAGAGGAATGGTACTTCCATTTATCCCCTTGTCGATTACGTTTCTCAATGTTAGATACTCTGTGGATATTCCTCAGGTACGCCTAAATCATAAGCGTTATCCTATTCTAACGCACATTGCAAGCAATATACTTAATCTCTTTTGAAAATTTAACAGGAAATGAAAGAAAAGGGTCGAATTGAAAGTCAGATAGTGCTCCTGAAGGGTGTCAGTGGAGCTTTCAGGCCTGGAGTTCTAACAGCGTTGATGGGTGTCAGTGGAGCTGGCAAGACTACTTTGTTGGATGTGTTGGCAGGAAGGAAAACTAATGGTCACATTGAAGGAGAGATTTGTATTTCTGGATATCCAAAGAAGCAAGACACCTTTGCACGGATCTCCGGATACTGTGAGCAAAATGATATCCACTCACCACATGTTACCGTCCATGAATCCCTCATGTACTCAGCATGGCTCCGGTTACCCCTAGAATTTGACCCGGAAACAAGAAAAGTTAGTTGAATGACTTCCTTTTTTTTCTAATTCGTAACTCCGGAAAATGTATATTTTGTATCGCATCTGATCACCAGAGCCCTGAAATGCTTTTCTTATGGATGCAGATGTTTGTGGATGAGATCATAGAACTCGTTGAGTTGACACCTTTGAGAGGAGCACTGGTGGGATTACCAGGAGTGAATGGTTTGTCAACCGAACAGCGGAAGAGACTCACGATTGCTGTAGAGCTTGTTGCCAACCCGTCCATTGTATTCATGGACGAACCAACATCAGGATTAGATGCAAGGGCAGCTGCAATAATGATGAGGACAGTTAGGAATATGGTTGACACTGGAAGAACAGTGGTATGCACAATTCACCAGCCTAGCATTGACATCTTTGAGTCTTTTGATGAGGTAAGTTGCTGCAAGAATGAAAGTATATAAATTTTACTGAACTTTTCAAACTAAATGAAACAGCAAAGCAAGGTTCTCAATTCTGCTTCGCATCACGGGAAAAACTATGTCAATTACAGTACCCAAATAACAGAAAGCTGATAACATAGCAGGGAAACTAAATCCAGAGAAACACTGAGCCCACAGCCCCCCACACTATATACAGAACACTAACTTGTACTTTCTGAACTTTCACAGCTAATTCTGTTAAAACAAGGAGGGGAAGAGATATATGTTGGCCCCTTAGGACGGCATTCATGCCATCTAATCACATACTTTGAGGTGAGCCTCAGTGCTAACCTATTGAATAAGATTATATAGCTCAGCTCAACACATGCTATGGTTGCTAACTTTTTCTTACACTTATGACTTATCCAAATGAAGGGAATACATGGAGTGAATAAAATAAAAGATGGTTACAATCCTGCCACATGGATGCTAGAAGTGACCACTCCAGCTCAAGAAGATAACCTTGGAATTAGATTTGCCGAACTATACACGAATTCAGACCTATGCAGGTATGGAGAATTCTTCTGGCCACATTCTTCTTTTTTTAAAAAAAAAAAAAAAAAAAAAAAAGACACTTCTTCTAACCGCATTCGCTCTTATGTATTTTTTTTTGATAATTATGCTAAACCTCAAAATACTGATTACATCACATTGTTGCAGGAGGAACAAAGCTTTGGTCAGTGAACTAAGCAAACCTCCACCTGGATCGAAGGACTTGTACTTCCCAACCCAGTATTCGCAGTCCTTCCTTGGACAATGCATGGCTTGCCTGTGGAAACAGAACAAGTCATATTGGAAAAATCCTTCATATACTGCAATTAGAATCTTCTTTACGACAGTTGTTGCCCTCATATTCAGCACTATCTTCTTGAACTTTGGCAAGAAAGTGTAAGCAACTCAAACTGAAACTCCAATTTTTGTTTAAGTTTAGGTTTATAGTTGAGTAACAAATAACAATTTCTTTTGTAAAAAAATAAATAAAAATTTTGTTTTAACTTCCCTTTTCAGAAACAAGGGGCAGGATGTGTTCAATTCTTTGGGTTCCATGTATGCTGCTGTCATTTTCATTGGAATGCAGAATGGCCAGACAGTGCAACCAATTGTAGAAACTGAGCGAATGGTCTTCTACCGAGAAAAGGCAGCGGGAATGTACTCTGCTCTACCCTATGCTTTTGCACAGGTAAACATTACTAGTTTCGGTTGAATGATTGAATAAAAAGTAAAGCCTGCATTGTTTCTACTTCAACTGCTTAATAGACTTACTACAATGTTAACCATTAAACAGGTTCTTATTGAGATCCCACACATCTTCCTCCAGACCATCGTGTATGGGCTCATTGTCTATATTCTGATTGGCTTTGACAGGGAAGTCGAGAAGTTCTTCTGGTACATCTTCTTCATGTTCTTCACTTTCATGTACTTCACATTTTTGTGGGATGATGGCAGTTGCCATGACACCCAGCACTGAAACTGCTGCTATACTCTCGACTGCATCCTATGCTATATGGAACATCTTTGCGGGCTTCTTAGTTCCCTGGCCCGTAAGTTTATTTGTAATTTATATTTATTCCCTTGCACTACATTAGCAGTCATACTTAAGTAGACACGGCTGTATTTCAGAGGATGCCAATATGGTGGAGATGGTATGCCTGGGCATGCCCGGTGGCATGGACACTGTACGGGCTCGCTGCTTCACAATATGGAGAATCTAGAGAGATGCTGAAAGAAGGTGAAATGGTAAAAGATTATGTCAACAGGCTTTTTTGGATACAGGCATGATCACTTGCCTTATGCAGCTGGTGCAGTAATTGATTCACTATCCTTTTTGCTTCCATCTTTGCCTTCTCCATCAAGGTCTTCAATTTCCAAAGAAGATAATAAGAGAGTCGTTTCAAAAAAAAACTCAGCTTTTCTTCAACTTTGCTACTGATACCAATACACTTAACTTCTCTGAAAGAAATTGTGAATACATCTCCAATTTCCTTGTGCATTTTGTAAACCTAGTTATGTTTTTAGCAAATATTCAACTTAGAAGATCAGAAACAGTAAACGAAAACACTTCAATTGTAGCAATCCACCAGCTCAAAATCAGTCCTAGTTCCTGAACCAAATTATCGGTGTCGAATCTGCTGCCCGAGCATAGCATGTGACTGTGTCGCCATGTTCAATATAGATTGGCTCTTTGGCTCTGCCTAATTTTAGCGTTAAAGCAATATTTGGCTCTTTGGCTCATGCCCAATATTTGGCTTGGCATGAAGGCATGGACAGCGGCGGCCGGTGACAGGGAAGGAGAGTAATTGAAGTCGATGAATCCACAGTGGCCAACTATTGTTGCCTTGGAGAGACAGAGCGAGCAGGTTTTCCATGATCATAGTAACTTCCGAACCCTGTCGGCTGGCAGCAGCATCAGCAGCAATGGCCCCGTCGGCAGTGAATGCCACTGGGCACTTGGATGCTGATGTGGTTAGGTTGACTCGGTCCCCTGTGCCAGGCTGCCGGCCGGCCGGCGGCAGCATCTGCGCACTCATGAATTCCATGCCAGGATGAGCGTATCTGCGAGCCGTAGCATTGTTCCCAGAGGCGCACAACCACAAATCCCTGCTCTGAACTCTGAAGCGCCTTCATTTCGTAGCAGCGGCGTGCCAGGACATCAATTGATGAGACGTCAGAGTGTTCATGGGACGGGCTTAACCTGAACCATTCATGCATCGCACTACGGAGTACGGGTACACGGAGTAGTACGTACCCTACGCTCACAGACCCTCTTAAACCCAGATGCAGTGGAACTTGAGGAAACACGCACGCGGAGCCTGACGAAAGAACCGGAGAGGCGGAGGTGGAGACGGAGCAGTCACCGGAAAGATTTCTTCGTCTCTGACGCGACCGGCGATTGACATGGACGTCGATCGATCCTGTGGACACACACACGACACAGACACAGTGCTGTCAGTATAGCGCAACAGTCTTACGGCACAGTCACGACCCACGCCGGCGGCCCCGTGTGTTCCTCGCGCAGGCACACATCTTCGATTCTGTGCCTTTCAGCGTGGGTCACCCAACCCAAGCAACAGTGGATCGCCCGAGCCCCGGCAGCAGCTCAGCTCGGCAATGAATGATGGGAGGCGGGAATTCTTGTCCTGGATGCCTCCACTCTCTCGCCGGTCGCCGCTGCTGTTTGTTTGTCCATCTCGTAGGCCCATATAGCCGCCCTCTCGGAGTAGTACGTCTTGGACAAGGAAATCTCGCATTATCTTTGATATCTTGAAGAGAAAAACAGAGCAATCTCGCATAGTATATATCTTTAACATGAAGCAATCATCGACGCCGAGTAGGGTCGGGGAGATCGGCATTAGTCAATCTGAAACGACACCAGCACAAATTCGGGCGTCGCGTCCGGTTCTCCGTTTTGTCACACTATATTCTGCCCCTCAAACTGGGCAAGGATCCCAAGCCGTTCCTTCTCCAGTGACAACCGTGTCCGTGTCCATGTCCATGTGTTTGAAATCTGTTCCTTGGGTGTGTTTAGTTACTAGTCACATCAACCAAAAAACCAAAAGTTCCCAAAATTCCCATCACATCCCATCACATCTAAAACATTCAACGACCTAAAAAACGATTGCCGGCCACTATAAAAATTTAGGTAATTAAAAAAAACTAATCGCACAGTTTAGATGTACATATCATGGCGATTCGATTCTTTTCGGTTCACGCCATGGTAGGATAATATTTACCACTAACAAACTAAACGTCTTCTGATTGTATGATGTGACAAATTTCTACAGAAATTTTGCACCCAAATTTTGGGATCTAAACACACCCCTTGTTTGCACAAATTTCATTGCCTTCTGGAAAACTATCATGTAGGATTATGATGGAAAGTGGACGGAGAGTCGAAGAAGAAACAAACAACCGCAGCATGGCAGCTAGGGTGCAGAGGGCAGGTGTGTGATTGCGTCTGTCATCTGTGATGTAACAAACGACGGACAGGCTAGCTAGGCTAGGCAGGGCGTGGGACGGTCAGTCCTGGGGACGGTGGGAGACGCCGCGACGGTCGTTATGCGTTGGGTACACTGATGCGTGATGCATCTTGGTGCCAAGGGTTGTGACGCAGGAGCAGTCCGTAGGTAGTAGGGCCCTGGACAATGTACGGTACGTCACCACGTTGTCAGAGTGTGTAGCAGTAGCACCCACCCACTATCTGATCGATGGCAGTTTCCTGGGCGGCCACGGTTCCTGTTTCAGTTGCCCGTCAACATCGCAAGCCCCGTGCTTGAATTTCCTGAGAAATCGATCCATCGATCCATCGGCGCTCGATGGATCCAAAACCCAAACCTGCGCTCGAACATGACTCGCATGGTTCGGTACACTGAACATGACTGACTTGGCCGGTGTGCCCGATGAATGAGTACTCGCTCGCCGGTCAATTTCCGACGACTCTTAGGCACGGTTATTAATGAATAAATATCAGTGGTGACACACAGAGACGACCCTTGAGCTCAAAACCAGCACACAAAAACGACGTCGCGCACCTCGATCTGCCCGGCACGCCTTCACGCACGGACCAGCAGCGTCCAGCGACACACTGGACTGAATCCTCCTCTCGATCTGCACCAGACGACGGGGTGCTGAAGCTGCTGACCGAGATGGCGTGAACAGGCACGCGACACGGCGCAGCGTTGGCGATGCACGGAAGCATGTTATGTCAGGAGCCAGGACAGGATCGGAGGAGGCCATGCTGCTCTTCTATGCTAGCTGGGCCAACCAACAAGCGTATAGGCGTACAGGGAAGCAATGTACGTAGGCCAGCCAGCCAAAGCTAAGCTAGCAAGTGGCGTCGCCATCAGCGCAAACTCCCCGGAGAGCGAGAGGCATGTACGGGCGGGACACCACCCGAAATTAACAAACCAACCGCTAACCAAAAGGACACGCACCATTGCAATTTGCATTCATCCCCGGCCCTCTGCCGATAGCGGACCTGACCATCGGCGGCTTTGACCGTTCGTCACATAATTACACACGGACAGTCGTCTTCATCCGAGCTAGTAATAAGAGATCGACCAGATGATGTCCCGGCCTTACAAAGTTATTACAAAGAGTTTTAAAAACAATAATAATGCGATTAATAATCCCATCGCAGTCGCAGCGCGGCAATGATCCGCCGCCGCACTCGCAGAGTGCAGACACGACACTCACAGATGTTAGCTAGCTTTCTTACACGCAGCCTGTGAGGCCAAAATCACCAATAAACAAGGGCAGGGAGTAGAGCTTGGACATGGAGGAGACGTAGCTCGTGGTCGTCTCGTCGTTAAGAAGCATTTAACCACGGCTTAATTAATCTAGCCATCGATCGCGATAGGCAACTAAACCAATCAAGCTAGGGTAGGTACATGCTGGGGTCCTGCACGTCCGTCCAGCAGCTCCCCGGCGTTCCAGTACGCCGCGGCTGACGCGGCGTCGCCGAGCTCGAAGATCCCTGTGGCGTCCAGGGACGCGAACGGCGCCATGTCCTCGGAGACCATCGAGGAGGACGACGGCGGCGCTGCCACCAGCTGCAGCTCTGAGGGGGTGGTGGGCGCTTCCTCCTTGGGCTGCGACGCGAAGGTGAATACCGGGAGCGGTGGTGGCGGGGAGGCGCGAACAGGGACGCCAGCGCGGCTGCCTGATCGGCGAATATAGGCGCCGGTGGCGCCACCGCGTCGATCGTGGAGAACGGGTTCGAGTGGTCGTGGTGGTGGTTGCTCGTGAACGCGGCGGCGGCGACGATGTTCGACGACGGCGTGGCGGGGGTGGTCGGGGCCGGGGTCGGCGTCGGCGTCGGCGTCGTGGCGGCGGCCGTGGGGCTCGCGCTGCCGCTGTTGGTGGAGCGGGGCGAGGACGCCGAGGCGCGGCGCGGGTTCTTAGCCGCGGCCGCGTCCCCGACCCCGACCCCGACGTGGGCGTGGACGGCGCCGACGTGGCGGACGAGGACGACGACGACGACGCGCGCTTCGCCTTGCGGCAGCCACCGCCGACGGGGACGTTGCGGAGGACGCCGCCCTTGGTCCAGTACCGGCGGCAGCTCTTGCAGAAGTGGCGCGGCTGCGACAGGTTGTAGTTGTTGTAGTAGCAGAACTTGGTGTTGGTGGACTCGCACCGGGGCACTTGACCGCCTCTGGCGGCGCGGCGGCGGGCGAGACGCCGCCGCACCGCGCCCCGGGGACCTGCTGCGCGTGCGCGTGTGTGCCTGCGCGCGCCGGAGGTCGGCGGCCGCTGCCCCGCCGAACAGCCGACCGGCCAGGCCCGGGATCGACTGGAACTCCTGCATGATGGCGTCGGCGGCGTCGACAACTAGAACGTGCTATAGCTAGGATATGGCCTCGGCGGGCGTGAGCGTGTTTGCTGGTGTGTGTATCCCTGTGTTTGCCGGGGAGGGAGCGCGGGAGCGTGGCAAGAGCTCCACCCGCTTGGCATCGCCTCTGCATCACACACCGATTCGCGGGTAAATATCTACGCTTCTCACTCTCGTCGCGCTCGTCCTGTCTGCCGTACAAGTTACGAAATTGCCCTTGAGTTTATGTGTTATTGACCGAGTTGTCCCCCTGACGCTCCTTATCGTGTCACCCTCCGTCCCAAATAGATGCCATTCTCGCCCTCGGTAAGTCAACGTTTTAAACCGCCAAGAATTATATATTAAAATATATAAATATTTACGCTAAGTAATTAGTATCATTGAAAAGATCTTTACGCCTAGTTTTTTAATAAATTTATCCGGAGATATAAATGTTGCAGACGTATTTTCTACAAACCTACCAAAGTTGGAAAGTTTGACCCAAGACGCACCCCAAAAACGACTTCTATTTAGGGACGGAGGGAGTAGTACCTACGTGTAGGCGCGTGTGCTCGATCGGACTCCACGGCTACTAGGAGATGGATCCCTCCAGCATTTTTCGAAGAAAGGATTTCGCCTGCATTGATCGGCGATGTCACTGGATTCGTGCTCAGATCATTAGCATATCTTGCGCTCTGAATATTGGCTAATTTATTTGGTCGCTTTTTATTGACACTCAAAATTATCCCAAGATTTTTTTGGCAGCATTGACACCTTAAAAAGCTAATGGATGATGGATATGAACGAGGTAAGTGGCATCGCAAAAGTAGCGAGGGAACTCAGGGGAATAGACGGCGAGCTGACCCTACCGGCTTAGCGGTTTGCAAGCTAGCCTGGCTAGCCCTCCCTTTTGACATGACTAGGCTATCCAGTGACCTAGCCGGTCCCTAAGAAGACTAAACCGATTGTCGCTTAAACCGGGCAGGCGGCCTCGCGCACACCCTCACAAACCGGCTTAGCCGGGTTGAGAGCCGGTTAAGCCAATTCATACATGTAACCCAAACCAATCACGAATTAGATCGTGTTTTGGATAGTTTTGTTGCTAGAAACGTTTTGGGATTGCTTTGGAGACCATATCTTTTGTACGTATACTTCTATAATGGATAAAATCCGGTTGTTTTAGGGGCTAAAACAACCCAACCCATTATCACGTACTTCATTATCTGCATCCGTAGACACAATACAGAGTGTATCCGATCTGCACAATGTGCGCGTGGAGATTTTTCGGATGATAAAGGCCCGAAGAGGTAAGGCACGCCGTGGCCGAACCTGCGCCGCTTGTTTCGGTCGACGTTTCAGGCTTCCTTTCGAGATGGGCACGTAGAACCAAACCACTTGGCCTTCCGTTTCTGAACGCCGGCTGTGGGCTGTCACCATACGCTAGCAAACATTCTTAACGAACGAATCTGATCGACCTGCCCATAGGATCGTTGTGCCAGCAAAGATGGAATACTGCGTACTACATCTGTGGCGTCGTGTTACTCCACTGGTGCCGGCACAGATTCTGCTTGCAAGAACCAAAGATGAAGTGGCGTCCGGTTAAAGGCGGCCCCGGCCGGGACAAGCTAAGGTGGAGTCCACATGGTGGCAACACGATCGAGCAGCGTCCACGATGAATTGAACCGAGCGCTGAACAGTCGTCGCCTGATCGAATCGCGGTCAGGGTCGCAGCAAAGACGACGACCCCGACGGGACGATTCCGCCCGCGGCACCCTTCTGCTGCCCTCCAGGGTCGGCCGGCCACATCGGCCTCTCGCGGCTCGCCATCGAGCGCGACGCCGATCGACGCGGGGCAAACCTGCCGCGGTCACCCGCTCAGTAAAGGCATCCACCCGCCGGTGTTGGGTAAGTTGTTGCGTACGTCCGGCACGTCGCGCTCGCTCGCTGGCCTGGCACGCACGCGGCCGGCCGTGATGATCGATGATACTGCCAGGGTAGGATAGGGTCGAGAACGTCTTGCCCGGATTAGTAATTGGGGCTTTGCCGAATCTATCGAGCGTTCTCTCAGGAAGGAGCTAGCGAGCCAACCCCATCGTCACGCTCTCGATCGATCGCGTGCGTGATGACGGACGGACGGACGGCGGTGGGCTAGCTGTGCGCGTTCCATGGCGGCACGCGGGGCTTGGCCGCATAGGCTGCTTCGTTACGACGGCCGGTTTCGCTTGCTCAGATCGGTCACCGGTGTGTGTCATGGCGTGGTAGCTTCTTCTTCGAACATCGACGGTGGTTACAGCGGGCTGGAGCGGGGATGTGACCCGGGCCGAGAAGTGGGAGCCACGTACGGCGTCGAGTACTAATCGTACTTCCGCTGCTCGCTTTGCTGTCCATGTGCACACGTACGCCCGCCCGCCCGTCGCGTCGCGCCTTCATGGGGCGCGTAGGCGCGGCAGCAGCCTCGCTGCCGGCGCGATCGTTTTCGCCCGCCTACACCGGCGCGGCCTACCCCCGTCTCCACACCGTCCGATCATCTCACGTACAATTGCAGTCGTCGACTACAAGTCTGTGCTTGCCGGGTCGTACGGGTAGATAGGGTAGGAGTATCAGATCATAGTACGTACGTGTGCCGTTCTCTAGGGGCACCGGGCATGTACGTACATGTACTTCCTTTGGTTGGTTGTACCCTGCATGGCATTCGTACCTGATCGATGATGTAGGTGTCTATACGTTGTTGATCCGGCAGGTTACCGGCGAAACAAGCGTTCCAATTGAATTTCCCATCATCAGCCACCTCTGCACGTTTTCTATCCAGAGACGTGCGTCTGGCGGCGAGTAGAAACTGTTGCAGCTCCCTTCCGTCCGGGCCCGTGGACTGCACAGACGAACCCGCGCACAGAGACGTGCAGGACTGTCCGGTCGAGACGGGGGTCCCTTGCCGGCCACCACTGGCGGTGCTCCCTGCTCCCCATCAGGCGCCTGCCACCGCGCACGGCCACGCCCGGCGTTCGTGCCGCTCACGCTGCACCGCCGGGCCACCGGCGTACGGAGTACTACGTGCTTGCGACACGCTGTTGGGGGTTCACTGTTTGCCGCCGTCCCTCCAATGCAACTGTTGCAAAGGCCGAAGCAACTGCAGTGCAACAGTGCGCGGACACGTCTCCTCGCCGTGCACATTGGCCCGCCGTGCATGACATAGCTGATGGCTCTGCAGGACTGCACCTCGCTTGATCGTACGCACAAGTGCGTGTAGTACCCTCTCCTGTGCGGCGGGCCCGAGCGGCATCGGCGTCACGTCGCCGGACATGGACAGTGCCCGCCGTGGCGCCATGCCGGGGACCTACCGAGCGCGGCCGCGGACGTATACCCACTCGGTCCAAAAGAATGGACTTATTATTACTTTTAGTTTGATCATTTTTTTATATAAAAAATGTAAACATCGATTATCTGCCCATCTCAAATACTCCTCTTTTAGTCCTAAAAATAACTGCCCATCTCGCATTTTAGTTTGACTAAACATACAAAAAAACAGTGTTAATATTTATATCTTTAGGTAGATTTATTATAAAATTATATTTTATGAAAACACCATAAATATCAGCATACTTTTGTATATATTTGTTAAATATAAAAAGTTTGGCATCGACCATAAGAAATGAGTTGTGCAATTATTTTGAGTACTATTCTCCGTTGTTTGATCTTGAAGCCCGGCGACCATGGCAAGCTCAAAATTTACCTTCTTTTTAATATAATCAGCCTCTCCCGCCTGGTTCGTTTCAAAAAAAATGGCAAGCTCAAAATACAGCAAGCCGCCGATAACACATAGATGCAGCCGGGGAACTCGATTACTACACGTCGCATTGACGATTTTAAAAACAGAAGCAACATTTAAGAGCAACTACAAGAGATATGTTATCCCCTGTTAGCTACGCTATATCCTCTCTATATATAGCTTTTTAAAAGAAAAAGTTGAACCCTAACAGATTTGTTATATGTTTTGTTAAATAGGAAACATGTTATTCCTCGAAACTCGGTGGCCATATATAGCTACTCATAACCATTTGCTATATGTTTTTTTTTTTGAAAACACAACTTTAATCTCTTGTTATTATAAAATATTTATGGAAATGTGGTATATGTATATTTTTATGAAAGTATCCATTTTGAGACAAATCTATTCATATAATTTTCACATTTATAAACTCAACAACACTTAAAAGTTACTGATGATTTATATTCTCAATGTTTGACACCAAATCTTGTCCAAAGCGACTTTTTTTTACAAAATGGCTAAACAATACATTTAGCTATTATGTTCGGCCAATCTTTTGGAGTTGCTCTAAGACCAACGGATTAGTTGCCACATTTAGACGTTTCAATAATAATTAATACGAGCAATCTCCAAAGACAATGTCACCCGATAATAGTCCTAGAATGGTAAGTTTTATTCTAACAATATATTCTACCGGCCTAATAAAAACGGAAGTGCTGGCGCTCGGACGTCCTATGGGCATCGCCTCCATCAGACTCTCACGCTGGAGCCCAAAACCGAACGCAAAACTACCGCAAGGCTTTTTTGTACGGAGAGGAGAAGCAGGACCACAGTGATCACAAGGGGCGGCAGCGGCTGTTTTACGGCCTGGTATAATTTAGTAAAATATTGAATCAAATTTAAACTAGTTTGATTTAAACAAATCCAAGACACACTGATCATGGTGCCCTTGCCTTGTCACCATGGGACACTGCACGCGCCACTGTAGCAACTTGGCAGACAAGGATGTCGATCAGGCGCGGTGGCCGGTGGCTTTGCATACATGCGTCCGCTGATTGGTTTTATAGGTGGTTAACATGTAGCTTGGGGAGTCCGTCCGGTCCGGTCGGGCCGGCCCGGCGCGGTGGCAGGACCCCGGACGGCGGACGCCATGTGCCCGGCCGGTTGTCGACGGGTCTCGGTCGCGTTTACTCCTACGGTCTAAGCCTCGACGTCTCATGTTTGGCTCGCATCCGACTAAACGTCATGGGCAAACATCAGAGGCTAGCTAGCTTAGGTCCGTAGCCGTAGCAATTCGATCAGATCGAGTGATAGATGCAGCGATCCAGAGTCTTCTCTTGCTCTAGCTAGGAAACATAATCGAAACGCAAGCTGAAAAACATACCACTACACGATCGATTACGTGAAGCTACGTAGCTAGGAAGCGATGCATAAATGAATGCAGTGTTTGTATCGTTTGGTCAAATTGAACAGTTAGCTACTACCGCCAACCGGTACCTGTCCATCGATCGGTCGATTAATCGTACATGGCAGATCGATCCATCCATTGATCGAGTACTGTTTAAGCAACGAGTCCGTCTATATCTAGCTAGATGACCCGAAGAGGTAGGTTAATGACTGTTGGATGAAACTGTGTGATTGGGGCCTATAGCTGCATGATGGATAGATGATGCCAGGCCAGTTGATCGATGAACCAACGCAGCAGTGCCACGCCTAACAAGCTACTACGCCCTAGAAAGAGTCTGAGAGAGTGAGAGCAAGTGAGGACCAAGTCGCGCCACACAGTTTGCCCTATTTCTTCTGAGTTCTTCTGATGCAAGCCGATCGACTTGAATCGGTCCACAGTCTGATGCAAGCCGATAGACTGTATCATCGATCGATCCGGGCAGCCGATGGGTGCAGTCACAGTAGCACGTCATGGTGGGCTGGCTGGCTGCGACCTGACTTGTGAGAGACCGATGAGGCGCCGGATGATGCTGCGCGCTCTGCCGTATGGCGTACGTCCGCTGGCCTCTACTGCGAGCTAGCAACCGCGATAGATAGTAGGAGAGGGTAGTGTGCTAGCTAGGGCGGGCGACGGAGCGAGACATCATGACAAGAAGGTGACAGCGGCCGCGCGAGCAGCACGGCGCGGCGTGGCGCGGCGCGGCGTGGCGCGGCGCGGCGAGGATCCCACCCACACCACCTCAGCGCCGTCGCTTTCGGTGATCCCCGCGGAAATGATCGCTGTGGCTCTCTGGCCTGTGGGATAGCCGAAAGCGACGCCACTCGGCGGGGAGCGCGCAGCAGCCCGCAGCGCGCGGCCGGACGGAGCCGAAAGCGACGCCTCCGATCCGATCCGTCGTCACTCTGGACGGGACGCGTCAGCTCGTACCACGGTCGCAGACACGTACCTACAGTACTCCCGCCCGGCCTTGTTCATGTGACCGCAGTTATCCAACGGTGATCTCTCAAGCATCCAAACAGGCCCGATCCATGTCTTCTTCTCCATATAGTAGAGAAAAATGAGTATACTTTCTGTTCTTTTTTTTTCTCTCAAAACATCGTACCATTGAAACTTACATTGACTCCAGTCAAGACAACTTCGGTTATGTCTTCTTAATTCGATAAAGCAACTCATTTTGGCTCTAGCTTCTCTATTTAAAAATATGTAAGCATTTTCTAATGATAAAATATCTATAATACACTTTTTTTCCTTCTATTTTTCTCCCTTGTTACTATTGTCACTCCACCACCTTATCCACATCACCTCCCGCATTGGCCTCTTTGTTCCTCTACATCGACGACCCCCCCCCACCCGGCTAGAGCTCACCACATTGGCTTGAGGATTGAGTAGTACGCTGAGTCGAGGGAGAGATAGACAACTTAAATCCTCACATATGCACGATGGGCTTTTTGCTCGCCGTGATTTGTCCAATAATCCGTCGGTGCATGACTAAATCAACATAGCCATGTGGTGGCAGATTGTTCGGTGCAAGTAGTCAAACCATTCAGCAGGCACAAGGAAAGTGCAAATCTTACTTGCTTATGTTGATGATAACCAAGGATGCAAAGCCTTGTCGTGACCATAAGGTTCTATATATCAAGCTAGATTACAACAAAACTATAAAAATCATATCAAGTTTTGATACCTTGTTACAAAAGTCGATCCATCGATTCACAATGCACATGTGCAAGAATTCAGCAAAACAACACAATGTGCATTATTGTTATATTTTTTTTCCTTTGTGAGAAACTATTAGCAGGTGGAGAGCGACAGGCGGCGCGCGGTGCTCAAATTCTGAACGGCAACGACGCGCCCATGCATGTGCCGCCGGAGCTAGCTGTCGTCTCTCTGCCTAACGAACTCCTATTCCGGGGCGGGTTTAATGCTTGGCTCCCGACGGCACCACGACCGGGATTGCCCATCCTCGACGTCGACGACGACGGCCCCTCCCGGTCGGGTCCCTCTCGCGCCACCCTGGTTGGATGCTCAAAGATATCTGCCCATTTAAACTCGCATTGACCTAGCTAACACACACTTCATTCACCGTACGATACTACGATATGATATTTAATTATCCCAGCTAATTAAGCTACATGTTAACTCAATCGATCGGTGTGTCATCTTGCAGGTGTATCACGCACGCACGTACAAGTACAATTGGCGAGGCTCCAAATTAAAGTGGGATAGCGACGAGAGAGGATAAGCGTGACCAAGGCCTTTAGGAATTCAATGGCTACTCTTGCGGCCACCACTCTCCATACCTCATGCTTGCTTCTCTACGCGCTCTCCATACCTCCTCGATCGAGCCTTTGAAAGCCACCCTTGTGGTCCTGAACAGTCCACAGCTGCAGCAGTTGAAGTGTGCGTGTTGTACATGATGCCAATTGCCAATGGGGCCGTGCTGGAGGGATGATGATGGAGCAATGTTACAGTCTCACTTGTACGGCATCGGCATAGTGATCGATCATCAAGGGCTGAATTACGCCCGCCGGCTGCGACAGGGCAGCGATCAGATATGATAGATAGGTGACCAGACCAGCCTGCAGATTGGAAGCTGACGAGGATAAGCAGTAGAGCTAATCTACGGAGTAGCTAGCTACCCGGGCCTGTCCCCTGGCCTGGACAGCAGCTTGCGTTGCGTTGCGCCGCTGGTCGCTGCTGCTGCGCAATGCACCACCGGGTGGGTGGGCACTGGGCACATCCCTGGGGCCAAGGGATTTGTCGGTCCCCGCTCCGGCGAGGGTACAGTCATGTGCCCACGATGGATCGAGATGAAATGACCGGCCGGCGGGCGCTTGGAGTTGGACGCTACCGGCCGGCGACTCTAGTCTAGTCTAGCTAGTAATTGGCGGTAGGCGCCGCCGCCTCTCGTCGTTAGGCTAACGAGTGCTCCTAGCCATCATGAAGGTCTCGCCGGCCATGCCGTGATCCAAATCCAAAACAGTGCCCTGGTCGTCTGTGTCTCGAATTGTGGCCAATCTGAAAAGCCATCATGGCTGTGCCTGTGACGGTACGTGCACTCGCAGTCGCAAGCGCCGTTGTTAGGCCGATTCTACGGGCCTCTGAATCCTCCCAGAAGAGAACAAGGCCGCGGCCGTCGGAAGTCATGCCCCAGTTTGCTGTACAGCCCACATACATGCTCAGCCCGTACAAAAATGCCTAAGAAGAAGAAAGAAAGCCAGGCCGCTGTACCGAAGGGCCCATTTGATAGCGTTGCGAGTGGCGAACGGGCCTGCTGCGGTAGTTTGGCGCGTCCACAATGAAATCGCGGCCACAAAAGCCCAACATTTCACGAACCAACCAATGGCCACCACTCTGGCCCTGGGTATGTTGGATGGGATTTTCAAATCCGGATTTTAGATCTCTACTAAAATTCCATGGATTGTGTGCCTGTGTGTTAAAATGCTATCGAGTCTTTGTGATGTTTGAAAGAGATTCTAGAATTATGAGATTTTTTTATCTGAATTCTTAGGGCCTGTTTGGTTCGGCACTCAACTCGCCAGGCCACTGTCGTGGCGACCACGGGACGATGGCCGCTGTTTGGATGGTGGTGCTGCTCGCCACGCCTGGTACTTGCATGTCTGTCCTTTGCTAATAACTGCTCTTCCACATTTGTCGTTTGCTCCCGCCTTTAGCACCTTTGCTTAAAACTGTGGCAGGTCGGCAGGTCTGTGGCGCGGCGGGCCGGCGGCCCAATCGGCCGCCACAAGGTTGTGGCCGCTACGGATGCGCTGTGGCAGGGGTGTAGTGGCGAACCAAACATGCCCTTAAAATCTCTAAACAGGACCGCGACTTCTTCCAAAATCCTTTCGACCCCCTGTCCCCCCGCCAGAGTGCCGGTGCCACACGCGAAGCCGGTCCTCGGCTCCCCGAAGTCGCCTCGACTGCTGACGCTGGGACGCCAGGTGCCTTGGTCCGAGCAACTGGCGTGAAGGCGGGCGTATTCCATTTCGCATCACGATATCTCTCATCTGCATTTTCTGAGAGCATTATCAGGGACCGGACATCACATAGCCCCTTCGTCCCAAAATGTAATATAACTATAACAAGTTGAGAGAAGTCAAACTTAATTTATAGAAATTAATACAAATATTTATATTTTTATATAGATTTTCTATAAGAAAAAAATGCGTGCTATGTAAGCCCAGGCCCATTCGAAACTGTGCATAATGGCAATTTGTGGTCGGCCCTACCGCTTCCTGTCGGCGGTCACCCTGCTACTTGACGAACCCATCCTCAGCGGTTAGCCGCCCCTTCACTCGGCCCAAAATTACTGAGGAGGAATGGACAATAAGACACATCTGCCTTGCTGCGAAACCGCAGCGCAATCCACAATCGGGAGCGATTTGTTGGTGTTGCTTTCAAAAAGCTTGAGGGACGCCGGTCGGCGGTGTGAGACACTCTAGTCCCCGAGCTAGTGAGCAAGTTCCGGAAAACACTTTGACGAATTGACACGTATTGATCAAATTGCCATTGATTAAAGGAAAACTTGAAAGTATCTGTTTAGGGGTATCTTTTACAAATTGCCATTTTTGTGAATTTGGTTAAATTTGAAAGTATCTGTTTAGGGAGTATCTTTTACACATTGTTTCTTGTGTGGTCATCCAGCCTGCTACATGATGGTCCATCATTTTTTTTCCATTTAATTATCGTTTATTCTGTTTATACAGTTGTTTCATCGTTTAATTATCCATTTAGCCTTTAATCGACTATTTATTTATCTTTTCAACAGCGCTGCTTTTGCTGAGGGAGTCAACTGTCTCTATTAAAACATGGGGTCGTCTCACGAACCCTAGCCTCAAAACAAGCCACTTTTAATCCTAAGCTATCATGCATTTGAATTGAACTTTATAGGCTGATGGAATCGCTTTAGCTTAACCTTGAACCCAACCAATCCACAAGCTGTCGTGTCATGTCTGTTTGGCAACCATTCGTCGTCATCATTCTGTTGTATGGTTCAACAATTGACTTGGTTGATCAAATACTAGTAGTACTTAATAGTAAAACAAAAAATACTAGTAGTACTAACATATTTCTAATAAGCATAGTAAAAAAAAAAAAGCATATTTCTAATGGTTTCGCATAATTATGTCAATAAACAAGGGTGGTTTAGGAAGAAAAAAAAAACATCTAGTATCTCCACATTTCGCAAGCAACATCCCGCAATTCTAGTCTAGCGCTAAAAACACCCCTTTTTTCCAGTCAGGCCGCCCCGCACCGACGTCAACGGAGACGTGGCACCGGCGGCGGCGAGACAAAACCTTCTAGATTTTTTCCCCTTTCGCAATGGATCTCTCTGGGAGAGGGCCCGGGCCTTCGCCGGCGAGGCGGCGAAGCGGTCGCAGGAGCTCTCCGCGGAGGCGGCCAAGCGCTCCTCGGCGCTGGTCTCGGAGACGGCGAAGAAGTCCAAGGAGATCTTCTCCGAGACCGCCTCCAAGTCGCGGGAGATCGCCGCCGAGGCCACCAAGCAGGCCGACCTCCTTGCCGGCCAGATCAAGCACCTCGCCTCCGACCTCCCCGTGCCCTCGATCCCGCCCATCCCCGCGATCCCGCCTATCGCCGCCGCTGCCGCCTCGTCGGAGCCCGACGCGGCCGAGCTTGAGCGCTACGGCATCACCGACGACCTCCGCGAGTTCGTCAAGGGCATGACCATAAGCACCTTCCGCGACTTTCCACTGCAAGGTGCGGGTGTTTTCGTGGTTGGGTTTAGGGAATTCCAGGCTTGCAATCCTCCTCTCACTGGACTTTTGGTTCTGTAGATGAGCCGGAGATGTCTGATGTGCCAACGGTGTCGAATGTGCGCCAGGATCTGAACGAGTGGCAGGCCAGGCACGCCACACTTGTCCTCTCGACAGTCAAGGTTTTCTCATCAGCAATTATCTCCTTTAACTGAACATAATTTGTTGCATTTGTTTGTGTCATTGTGGATTAGTCTGTGCTCCGGTTGATAGATTGGTGAATGGTGATGCATCCAAGCATGAAAGGCTATATAGTACAGATTTGCTCATTTGCAAGTACGATTAAGTATGCACACATTTACTATTGAGATGGCAAAGGTGCAGAAGGCTGAGCTTATAGCATTTGGACGTGCAGAGTGAAGGAACTGGACATGTCATTTGTGATAATAAAACAAATTGATCCATTCAGCACCATGATAAACAATGTTGATTTTGACTCATGGGAGTCATACATGGCATTTATGTTTTCATTTTATTTCTTTAGATTAAACAATGAAGACAAAGGATTTGTATATATTAGCAAACAGAAAATGGTAATAAGATAATATGTAAAACATTGGATATTTAGATATGTTATACTTTTTTGCGTGTTTGTGGTAAAACTGATCAAGGGAAGATATGTTACCAAGAAACTCTAGGCATTTCAATTGTGGTTACGTGTAGAATCTGCAGGGATTTGCAAGTTGGGTAGAGTATGGGTCAAGTAGCTTTAGAAGTATGCTGTTTTAAATCATGGCATTTACCATTTCGATACTGAATTGAGCTGGCTCTTAGTTCGAATCTAATAAGATCTCTATTTTCTGAATGCCTAGTGTTATATTTCTATTAAATGGTGCTGTCTTTTGTTCAGGAAATATCAAAGTTCAGATATGAGCTATGCCCAAGATACATGAAAGAGCGCAAATTCTGGCGGGTATATTTTTTTGCTAGTAAACAGCTATATAGCCCCGTAAGTTTTCTTCTCACCCCTTGTCTGCTCATGCCGTACACTCTTGACATGTTTTTGTTGTTTCTTGTCAATCCTGTGTGTGATGGACAATCTTCAGGAGAATGGAGAATACCTGTCCCACAGGAATCTTGTTCCTTTTCTAGTCATACTTGCACATTGAAACTGGATTAATCTTTTGCTAGCATGTTGATGCCTTCATGCTTGTCAAAGGAATTTATAGAATTTTTTTTTGAAATTGGTGTACTTATTACTTTTATCTGTGGCATTGTAGTATACCGATTTTATCCATTAACTGCAATTATTGTTGATGGCATGATGTACAGTGTCCTATTTAGTTGTGTCTCCATGATAGATGGAATGGAGCTTGCCTTGAATATATTTATTGTCACATTTGATTTGTTCAAATTTCACATAAATAGTTGATTTTATTATATTGTGATGCTACTTTCTGGCATAAGTTTTGTGCATTTCACATGTTTGCTGACTTAAATATAATCCAAATAGGTTCGAGAAGAAATACTTCGAGGAGCTGAAAGTGAAAGCAGAGGAAGAGAAAAAGGATTCCCAGAAGGAAGCATCCCAGGTATCTACAACTGCAGAACCAAAAGACACAAAAGCGCCAAGCAAGACCTCTTCGGCAAATCCAGAACATGATCTTGATGTATTTCTGCTGGGGGATCTGGGTAGCGACGATGAGGGCCCTGGTATTCTATTTGCATCCCTGGACCTCAACCAGCCTAAGTTCTCTCTCTTCTCGACTTCTCTAGTTCTTGTATATGACTTTTTTTTTTCCTGCGATTGATTGCTTTTCAGTTGATGGTGATGATGGGCTAGATGATGACTTTGATAAGATTGATGCAGCCTCGGTAAGTACGCATGTTCTGTTAAGAAAGGAATTACTATTATCCACTACCTACTACCACGATTGAGCTGTATACTACGGAGTATGTAACAAAACACGGCCATACCATATAGAATGTGGAGTTGGAGTGTGATGTGTTGTTATAGCTATCAAAATTTAGCGTCCTTGTGAATCTGTACAGGTTCTTTGCTATGGTATGCCTGGTTAAAAAGCTTGACATGTTTAGGAGAAGTGAGACAGCTGGTTTTTCTCTGCTGTTATTTGTTTTGTGCTGACTGACTCGCTTCGGCAGGGTTTGGAAAGTGATGACGATGACAAAAACCAGCAACAGGGAAGGCAGAAGATTCAAAGTAGTTGTCTATGGTTTTCGCGATTCGAGAGATGATGACAATGATAGCGAACTTTAGAGTTCCAAGATGATATTGTACATTAGTTGATCGCATGCCATCCATTCATTTGTTATCTCCCAATCAAGGAATGTCACGCATTACAATTTTGATTTTTTTTTACTAAATTCAGACTATCGATGGTGTCTCTCTTTTCTTATTATAAAAAGTGTTCTGCACATTTTCTAAAGAACACTCTGTTCTGCATACCTTTGTCATGTCCAAACGAATGAAAACGTATTTATATATAATTTGGAGAGATTGATGGTAGATTTAATTAAGTCTTAAACATGGCATTGCAGAGTTGGTATTTCATTTTTTTTAGTTTGTAATGAAGGGTCGGCCGAAGCGAGCCAACCCTATCAGTTTCCACAAATTATGCCGGCCATATGTCTTGATAGCCATACAGCACCCATCAAACGAGGATGGATGTGGCATACATAGCCAACCGGCCCTTTATAATTTGGGACGGTCCAGACCCTCTTCTATTTAAAAGCACCCACTGGAGCGCCCGTCGCTGCCTCCCCGATGTGGGATTAATCCAAGCTGCTTTCCAGATCTGGCGCTCGCCTACTGGGCTACGCGAGCTCTTGACCTTCTGGATGGGCCTCATACCTGGTGCACGTAAAGGGGCCCATGATGGAAACTCCGTTGTTTGTTTCTGGTTTTGGTATTAGCACAAGTGATTTGTTAGAAACTGTTGATGCTGACTGATAAATCTTCCTTTATTTTTAGATGAAAGGGCTATATCATCGAGATTTTTTTCTCTCTCTCCCCCATGCGAGCCGTGACGTACTCAGACTCAAACCTTCTTTTTCGTTCATAGAGCTATAATTGGAGCATTCTCATCCGGATCCCCAAACTAACAAAAGCGACTATCTAGGTCCCTCGAACTATTGTCGTCGTAAGCGATGGTCCAAAACCCGCCACACAAGCGCCAAATTCGATGTGGCACTGCCACGGTGGCAACTAGATGATGTGTACATGCTATCTTCTAAAATAACCCTTGCCACGGTGGCAACTAGATGATGTGTAGATGATTGGGGAGGGAGAGGATGGACTTGGGACTGAGAAGGTGAAAAGGTGCAGGGTTCTTTTCAGAAGTTGGCATGGCCCTAGTGTGCCACATCATCTAGTTGCCACCGTGGCAGTGCCACGTCGGAATTTGGCGCTTGTGTGGCAGGTTTTGGACCATCAGTGCACGACGACAATAGTTCAGGGACCCAGATAGTCGCTTTGTTAGTTTGGGGACCTAGATGAGAATGCTCCAATAGTTTGAGGACTTGTGGTGCATTTTACTCTATAAATAGGGGCATTTGTCCCGTAGGACACTTAAAGTGGCGCCCGTGTGTCCGGGCGGACAATCGCTTTCTCCATGTTTGCTAGAACACACCGCCGTTTGGTGTAATTTGTCCCGTGGACACTAAGGAGAGATAACCTCAGCACCAAAACAACTGCCATTTGTAAACCATAAGGCCAATGACTATGAAATTTTAACAGCAACAAGATATGATAGTTATCTACAAATCATTTAATACTTACTTCTATAGAAAACCTAATTAATAGAGAACTTGGAGACTTCTTTTGGATATTACTTATAGATAGTTGTGCAAGTTGATGGAGAAATTGGTAAAGAGAAGTTTGTCTCAAAGAGAACTTGGAGAAAAATGAAATTAGATTACGACAGTTGTGCAAGTTGGTGGAGAAATTCTTAAAGGGATGTAGCATCGACACCCTAGATGATTTAGAGTATCTATTTGAGCTCATGGGATCTTCTCGTTCTTTTTAGACACTAGGAGTTGATAAGGTACAATTTTCGTCAAATGGATGATATATCGAAGAGGGAGTACATATTTACTTTGTTCACAGAGAAAGAGAAACTTGATAAAGAGGATTATGAGAAGTTCGAGAGATCCTATGAAAAGTACAGAAGTTCCAGTGCTACGAAGTTAAACACACTACCAATGGATTTGGGGTACTCAAATGAGTGGCAACAAGTTTGTCGATAATATATATGCCACGATGCTGAAGGATCTCGACCGACACTAGATAGGAGGGAGACACCAATTTGTAAAGTTTATGCGTCACAATATGGCATGCTTTTGACGAGGAAAAACTTATTATGATGACACTCAACCTGTTGATATGATTAAGTGCACACCCCTCGCGTAATTTCAGTGGGGTATTCATTCCATACCCACACTTGATAAGAATCATGCGGGCATAGTGGATAGAGACTGCTGAGGCAATTGTGTCAGCATACATAACCCTACATGATCACAAGTTTGAGCATTTTCTCTTTGCATTCAAACATCATGTTCATCTTGTTGTTGAATCAGTGGTTCAGTGGTATGAGAAACCTCCTCCTGGGCGATGCTCTAGACGAGGAGAAGGATGGAATGATAATGAGATACACATTACCTTGTATTCACCAACTAAGTTACACAGGAGTCAATACTCCATATTTATAGTCCTCGATCACAACCAATGCTACTTTACATATTTGTCCCAGGAATATCCCTAGGATATCCCTGGTCCCTCTCACTGATTATCGGGGCACAATTGACTTTTCTTTTCGAAGTTACCGCCTTTGCCATTTGGCCTATCATCCGGCCCATTTGTGGCCCGGCTCGTCAAAAAAGAGCCGTGTTAGGTTTTGCTTCCTCACTTGACACCTTTGCACGCTCTCCGAGGCCCGAGCCTCGGCTTGACACCTCCGACGCCCGCCGCACCCTAGGAATCTCCGCCCGGGCTTTCGGTCGCATATGTCAACGCCCATCGAGCGAAGATATTAGCCTCCGCCTGCTTCGTGGATATCTCCGCCAAATCCTGCAAGAGCGCTTCAGTGATAGGTTAACTTATAAGTTTCGTTGGGCCGTGAATACCTCCGCCAACTGCCGAGACCATGTCCCAACACTTGTGATGTTAGTATACTTACAAGGTCTTGATATATATAATTGTCATTGTTGGTGACCCGGTGGTGGTTAGAAAGAAGGTTGGGCAACCGATACAACGATCTTACATGTTAGCTGCTGTGTATGTTAGTACAAATCATGTAATGATCTTGGGTGATCGGGTTTGGAGTCAAAGATCTTAAATGCTCTTTTAGTGAGTTCCTTTTGATCATCATATCATACGTGGAAAAATGAATAAATCAATGTTGTTAGACTTAAACTGGTGTGGTGCAGCAACGATTAGCACTACTGCAGCAGCAGTTGGCAGTTTGTTTGATGACAACCAAGTTATACAGGAGTCAATGCTCCTTATTTATAGTCCTCGATCACAACCAATCATGTTGTTAGACTCATGTTGTTTGATTAGCACTACTGTAGTACAAATCATGTAATTCAGGCTTTTGTTTGATGACAACGTATCCTATGGAAACCATCTTCATGTGCAAACCATGGAAACTCCAATCAAGATCACAAGATTTAGATCCAACGTCCAGTGTGTTTTGCAACTTTCATAGTTTGCACACGAAGCTGGTTTCCATAGGATACGTTGCCTTGTTTGATACCTTGTAGTTTTTATAGTTTTGTCAAAAGACAATTAATATTTCTGTGAAGATCAGTAAATTTTCAAAGCTCAGTCCAGAAATGAGGCATTCGCCTAACAAGCCTGTTTGCTTTATCATGTGTTATGCGCGGTATATACGATTTAAGCGACAAGCTACACGCAAAAGAACCCCTATGGTATCTTTCTGGTCTCTGCACGCTACCTATTTTAAAACTGAAAGAATTTTCTAGCTTCCAATTGTCAGCCGCTGTATTCTGTGTAGCTTCTCATTTAGTTCCCATTTTCATATGGACGAAAATGCTCTTGATGCTTATGTTTAACTCCATAGACTGAAGCTGCTTTCTTGAATTCCTAACAGCCATTATCTACAGAAAATGGTAGCAATGGGGCCTCTTTTACGGGTTCTGGGAAAGCTCAACCCAGATTACTCGAGCCGGTGATGGTATTCTCCTTCTTGAAGGCGCCATTGAAGAACCTCTTGTGCTGCTCCCGCTTTGGCCACCCCCGCCGACTCCTTAGTACAAGACTCAGGCGAAAGCTTTGCTAAGCCCTGTGGTGTTGGGCTGACGATGGTGGCGTTGTTACGTCATCCACCTCCATGGAGGCATCGTTGAAGAGTTCATGTGTGCTGGAGTTGTAATTTTCTTTCCGTCTTTCTTGTGTTTGTGGTGCCTTGTTTGGTTTTAACCGGTTTTCCGGGATTAACCAAACGACCTCGGTTTCTTCCCTCCCTAAAAACGAGGACTTTTTTTAAATGAAAGTGGGTGTGGAAGCCCCCACCCCGAATGGTTTTCAAAAAGAAAAGTTCACAAATAATTACCAGAAAAAGCGAGAATTTGGCCTCTAAGAAATCAACGATACAAAGAAAAGGCGTGGGGGTAAACAGAAGTGATCATGCCACGGGGGTCAAATTTAGTAAGCACAGAAATAACAACACAAGGTACATGTGCTTGTTGTGGGGCTAGGGCTCTGCTATGTTTAGCTTCTAATCTGCGATTTTTTTAGGGAGAAGATAGAAGTGGATAACGGTGAGAGGCACGAGGACAAGAAGGGAAAGAGGGATGGGCACGAGGATGGTAGAGGAGAAAGTGAGAATGACACGATGATCGGTTAATCAAGCACAAAGATGACATTGAAACAATCAATCAGTCCACTAAGTCTGTTAAGTAAGAGTTATATGAAATACTCTATTATATGTGGCTTTTGTTTTAGCTTCTTCCCTCTCTCAAATTACCCCAATCATTTCTCAAAAAATTATCCCAATCAGGCAACATTTAGGTTGCCTGACTTGGATGTCAGTCGCCCAGTTATGATAAAATGTGCGCTTACTAGTGCTCCAGTCGCTCAGTTATTTTTGCCTTCCTACTACTACACTCAACCTCTAAAAAAAACTACTACACTCAACCACTAACCCCCAATTGTATCTATCTCCCCTGCGGGCTTGGTTAAAGGATGGTGGCGGTGCATCTTCGCTGCACAGATTGCTTGAGAATGATGTGTAGAAGATGACCAAGTGGGTGGCCGTCATCCATTGAACTGAATCTGTTTTGCTGATGGTGTCTATCTGAATTCGTAGGGGGTAGATTTGAGCATTTGGCTTCAAATCTGTTTTGTTCACGGTAGCACTTTACGCGTGTTTTATAGTATATAATCAATGCCCAAATCAAAATATCGACAAGATTTCTTTTATGATTTTGTTTTTGCTTTACAGGTCTATATTAGTTAAAGAGTAAAGTATGGTGGCGGTCCCTTAACATGCGCCGCTGTGTCAAGCCGGTCCACAATCTTGCAAATCGTGCGTTTAAGTATCTATATAAACGTTGTTTGGGTTTCATTGCAGTCCAATCGGGCGTGAGCAGGCAGACAGCTTATGCAATAACCCCCTGTGAACAAGTCAGTGCAATTAGAAGGGCCTGGGGCCATCCTAGTCTTCCCCATCCCCGGCCGTCGTCGTACTCTTCCCCGCCCCCGCAGCAGCAGGTGCGTTTCCGAGCCTCCGCCGCCGCTGCCGGCCTCGGCACCGAGCCCACCTCCGGCGTCACCCACACCCCCGCGCGCTATGCCTCCGGTTAGAGAGGAGCCCTCCTCTGGCCATGGCACTGGCGGCGGCGGAGGTTGGGCAAGGCGGCGGCGCTGGTTGTGCTAGGCGGTGGCGCGAGTTGGGCCAAGCTGCACTGCAGTGGCACGTCGTCTCTACAGGTCATCTCCGAGCTCGATGCCGCTGCCGACGGGGATAGCACATTCGACATCCCCAGCCAGGTCGACCATGACGCCGAGCAGGATGACTTTGTTTGGCCAAGAACAGAGACATACAGAGCAATAGATGTTGTATGAAGGCACAGACACATACAGATTGATTTAGGAGATCACATTGATTTAGGACAAATTGTATTTCCGTGAAAATCATCAATGCATATGTCGTACTTGAATTATAATGGCTGTTGTTGTACTGAATTGTGAAACTCACTGAATGCTTCCTGCTATACTGAATGAACTGATAACATGCTTACAAGCAATGGCAATACATATTGTGCTCAAACTGATTTCATAGTCTGGAATGATATTTTCTGATGGTCACAAGCATGACATTAAACTTCATGTTAACTGTACTAATTTTAACTGGGCACTTATATTACAAGCCATGACATAACTGCATCTTACTAGTTTTGATGCTTAAAAAAGTCAGACTCCCAAAAGAAGAATGAAACAGTGCACTAATTAGACTAGTGGTCTCGTGTTTCCTATTTAAACACAAAAGATGACTTAGACGGTGAACTACTAACTAGGCCATGTCTTGCTAATTGACTCCACCAGTGCCATCTTCTCCTTCATCTCCACCTTGAACAGATAACTTCTTGTTTGGTCTGACCCTCCTTGGTGCACATGTGGATGCCTTTCTTTTCTTTGCTGCAGCTGCTTTGCCAGCCTTGGTGCAAGTGGTCAGTGCACTAGGCCTTTCCACAGGTTGGTTTGTCTTGATGAACTCGTTATCTGGAAGTGGACCAAAAGCAGTAGAAACATTTGATGCCTGAGTTTCCTAAAGCACAAAAATTTACAGTGAGTACAATTCATAGCAAAGATGGTTTCCTATTTCTCAAAAAAAAAAAAAAGATAATTTCCTACATGACCAAATTACAGTGAGTACCTGTGATAACATTTGATCCAGCAAGGTGATTGTGCTAACATCTGTGATTGGCACTTCTACCTCTTGGGTGAACAACTGTACAAAACAACACATGAGCTGTAAAAGTTGCAATTACCGATCAAAGTATTACAAGAAAACACACATGTTATTTTGCTTCACCTGGTTTACTGGCTGGTCCAGCTGCTCTTCTTCTGTCTGTTGAACCTCTGGATTCAGTGATGTAGCTTGTTGAGCAGCCTCCTGAGCTTCTCTTTGCAGCTGTGCTTGTGCATGTGCAACAAGTTTTTTAGCCTCTACAGAAGTCAAGCCCATCCTCTTGAGTTTGCAACCTCCACTGTTGTGGTTAGCCTCTGAGCAGTGCGAGTAATGTATTGTAACTCCATGCTTGGATAATTTTGGTCCATTTTTCCCTTGTACCTCATGTGGTTGTTTCTTTCTAGACTTAGGTGGCCTACCTACTTTCTTTTCATAAACTGGAGGTGAAATAGCAGTACCATTCACATGTTCCCACTCACTTTTGTCCCTACATGGCCATATACTGAATCCATAAGCTTTGTTAAATGTTTCAACAGAGTAGCAGTCTGGGAGCACACTCTCAGGTTGGATCCTTTCATGCCTCAAACATGCAATTGCATGGCAGCAAGGGATTCCAGTAAGCTGCCACCTTCTGCAGTCACATGTCTTAGCAGATATGTCAACAATGTGAACGTACTCTCTAATCTGTACTTGAAACACTTCACGGGAAGAAAGCAAAGGAAAGCATAAGTTATATTGCTTGATCTCTTGTGCATAATCCCAGAGATAGTTATATTGCTTGATCTCATCACCATGGATGACTTTCATGATCAGTCTTCTTGCTCTAGCTACCTTGCTCCTTGAAGGTGTCAAATTCCAGTCCTTTTTGAATGACTCTTCCAAAGCTGGCAATGCTCATCTTATCATTGGCTCTGAAAGAATCTATGTACTTGTCTGCCAGCCATCTAGAAGTGCATCTCCTCAAAACCCACTCTTTTTTGACAGTCATGTCTTCCATAATATCATATGTCTTGACCACTAAAGAATTTACTCTGCTATCCCAAGATGCATAGAGATTCCAGGGGCAACCATCTGCACAATGAGCCCTAACTCTTTTTTTATCATTCCTAGGAAGCTTGATTTCCACTCTGTTTCGAACAGAGTACTCTGTAATTGCTTGTCTGACAGCCTCAACTGAAGGGAAGACAAGCCCAACAGAGAAAGATGGGTTGTTCATGTCCTCTTGATTCCAAGAATTGAATCTCATTCGCTCTTCTCCTTCACCATCAGACTCAGGAAGAGCTAGACCATCATCTTCTGTGTCTGCATCATCATCTACTTCAGTAGGTACTCTGATCTCAATAGCCTTCAGTTGGCTGCCCTTTGCCTTCTTATTCTTCCCTTTAACCTGTGGCACAGCCATATCAACAGCATCCTCAAATAGATCTTCATCTGCAGCACTTATTTCATAGTCACTGTCAACAAATTCTTGTTGTTCATACCCACCTACATCATCAGATTCTTTGTTTGATCCATCTTGGTCTACTCTACCTTTCCTCCCATCATTATAGAACACAGGTAACTTCTCTGTTGGGTTCTTGTCAGCATACACAACTTTATGTGGACTTAGTACCCTCGGTAGCTCATTCATTGGATTGGCAACAATGTCATCCCAGTCCACATTGTTCATACTATCTGAGTCATCAGCATACACCACCAAATTTTTTACCTTGTGCACTACAGTGGCCATTGCAATAGTATCACTATCTGATTCAATCAACCTGAGCCCTTCAGGGAAATTTAAACCTGGTAGCAACCAATAATACTTGATATTTGCCACATTCTCGTAACCAAGTTCCTGTAAGAAATCCTTGAACCAGACTGCAGACCATTTATCCGACTCAATCCAGTCAAACCAATTCACTTTCTCATCAACATAAGATCGCAGATTACCAAATCCAACAAAGAAACCCCCATGATGTAACTCAATCGTGAATGAATCACTATCTGCAAGACCTACATTAATACGAGAAATCATCAGACTACCCAAATCGACGGGAAACCCTAACAAATCACACCAAATTGACAATCCACCAATAAAATTCGATTCTTTCGTCGAAACAACTCACTAAAACGTGGATGGATATCCATAACCCTAGACATTGATACGGAGATGAACTCACCGTACAGCGGCGGTGCGTCCGCTTTCCCTCGCAATCGCGGTGGCATCCTTCGAGGAAGCCGATGCGGACGCCTCCAACGTGGCTGGCTTCGACCCGCGGACGGCTTCTTTCGCTTCCGACCACCAGCTAAAGTTGCCGATCACGTTCGCCGTCCCGAGCCTGGGAATCGCCTTCTCCGTCGAGGAACACGAACAGTCGTGGACGATCTCAGGGAGAAACGAGATGGACTGGAGTCTGCAAGGGCTTTGCTGCAAAAAAATACTCTGTCCATTAGGCTTAAGCAGGCAGCAGGGGTGTTATTGCATAAGCTGCCCGCCCGCCCACGCCCGATTGGACTGCAATGAAACCCAAACAACGTTTAGACACTTAAACGCACGATTTGCAAGTTTGTGGACCGGCTTGACACAGCGGGTAAAGAGTTAAGGGACCGCCACCGTACTTTTACTCTTAGTTAAAACTTGGAGACTGAGAAAGAATTGCCCTTCATTCCCAAGCAGCTGGCAGGCAGCACCCGAGCTACTGTTATACGTACTGTCATGCTGTTCCTTTTTCTTAACATATAAAAGTGACGGAGACACAAAACTTGACAATGCTAAGTGACCTGGTCTTGTTGGATTAGGTTTCAATGGAGGTTTTACGAGTGTCTCATGTATATTAAATAGGGTGTCACATCAATATAACTTAACTTTTTTGCAAGAAACTGTGAGGAGAAAGAAGTGAAACGTTTTATCATGGTGAAACCCTTAAATGTCGTTTTCCATGTGTTGGAAACAAAGGTGAAATCCTCATTGAGACAAATAAGCGTTTCACCGTGAAACCGCAGAATGAGAGAGACCGTGGGACCTATGTGAAATGAAACTATGTATTGAAGGAGACTCTATTTTACGCCAAAATTTTACGCCTTAAAAATCGGGAGGTGAAATACTTAGACAGGCCTTAGCCTCTATTCAACATCTTATCCACACGTGTGTTCATTCAATCCTCCCGTTCTCGTCTGTCCTGTGGGTCCGGGACACGATCTAACGGCGTCCGCGCCATCAGTGTCACCACTCACGTGGGACTCGCCGGCACACGGCGCTCCGCTCCGCTTCCCGACCCGGCGGTGTTAACTCTCGCGGGCACCGCCATCTCCACCGTCCCATCCGCCTCGACTGCCATTGCTCGTGATCTCCGCCGTCCACGCGTACACCATACCCGCGTACGCCTCCCCGGTGCCGCCTACCACGCCCCGGGCCGGTTAATCGGACAAGTCCGCCGGGTATTAACAGCGCCACCGACGCAGCGGGGGTCCAAAAATAACTTCACTTCCCCACGCGAATCGCTCCGCCTCCTCCCTCCACCTCCACACGCACGCCGCCCGCTCCCCGCCGACGCGCCGCAGCAGCCATTTCTTTTTCCCCCTGCTCGCGGCTGCTCGCCACCTCGGCGCGGCGCGGCGCGAGAGGAAGGCGTCGTCGTCGTGCGTTTGGTGCCGTGTCGGGGTCCCCAACCCGGAGATTCGGCTGGGAAAGGAAGGTGATAAGGCGGGTCGCCCCAGAATTGGCAATAACTGCTGGATTGCTGCTGTAGGCGCGCAATTCCGCGTCCGGCTGCGATTCGGCCCGATTCCGTGCCGATTCGGGGCTCATTGCCTCATTGGGCGCTCGAGCGCGCGTTTATATAGCGCAGTGGCGGCGGTGGCTTCTCGCCGTCCGTGGGTGTGGGTGGAGGAGCACTTGTCGCCGTGCTGATGATGCATTGAGTGGAGGCGAGGCGATCCCCGCTCATGTTCCAGGTGCTCGTTTTACGTGCGCTGGTGAAGATGCCTCGCGGCGAGGCTCTGGCTCTTTGATCGCGCGACGGTGTGTAAGGCGCGCGGCAATGGGGATCAAGGCGGTGGGAAAGCTCAGGTGCCCGTCGTCGGTGGCTGCCGCGGCGCGGTCGAGCTTGAAGCTGTGGATGCTGCGGGCCACCACGACGGTGCTGCTCTGGACCTGCGTCGTGCAGTTCACGGCGGTAGGGAACTCCTGGACCTGGGGACCTCGCGTGCTCAAGGGATGGCCGTCGTGCCGGACGGCGCGGGGAGGCGGCCGCGGTTACCACCACGCGGCTTGCGATGCCAGAGCCCGTCGTGGAGAAGGCTGCGCTGCCGCCGAAGAGTGAGTAACTGCTGCTCTGCTTTTTTTTTTTTTTTTTTCATCGATTTCCTACGTTTTGGAATAGAAGCACGATTTGTATGCCAACGAAAATGTGCTTTTATGTTGGCCTCATTTCTATTCAGATTTTATGCATAGGCGGTTGCCACTCATTTGGTGGAACGCAATAAGTTATTCTTATATTCGCATTATGGGTCGTGTCCATGTTAATCGTAGTACCTTACTACCTTTTACTCTGTTAGGATTAGGATTCATGGTCTGAAAAAAAAGGTTTTACAGGTGAAGTTTTTCGACAGAAATTCTAGCTGCAGTTTGAAATCCTATTATGGTCATATGTTCATTATTAATATTTCGAGAAAGGTGGGAAAGTAACAGTACCAACCTATGATGGTAATATGTTAATTAATTATTTTGAGAAAGGTGGGAAAGTAACCAACCTCTGTTAGCTTGTACACTGAATTTATGGCCTATACTTTTCCCTTTTTGGTACCAATCATGCTGCATTTCAGTATTTAGTGTCGTTTTACCTTTCTCTTTCACCATGGTGTCTAGGTATATGAACCACAAGGTGATGATGGACTTAATTTGCACAATTGAGATACAATCATTTCTTTTTACTGTTTGATACATTATCCATATAAATATCTTTCACTTTATCGTGGTTGTTAATATAAATTGAGTTGACTATATGACTACCATTGATGGTCAGCTGTGAGCCTAAACTATATCACAATATTGGCAGTATTATACTATTATCTTTAGGATGATCTGGCTTTATGTGCATCAGACCATGTGTTTTATTTCCTTGTTGATTTTCCTAATATCGTTTTTTTTAATGTTATGTTAGGAATTTATCGAAACAATGGTTATTTGATGGTTTCATGCAATGGTGGGCTTAACCAAATGCGAGCCGCTGTAAGAAACTTTAAGACTCTTCATGCAATCATTTGCTAAAGAAAGACAATTCTTTTTAGGACCTAACATCTAGCATCCTTGCCTATGCCCTATTGAATCAGATATGTGATATGGTTGTCATTGCAAGATCTTTGAATGTGACTTTAATAGTTCCTGAGTTGGATAAAACATCGTTTTGGAATGATCCAAGGTGTGTTTACTGTTGGCATTAAAGTTTCCTTGTCCCAATTTATTTCTCGAGTCATTACTGGATGGATTTTATTCATATTCTTTGTGATATGATATGCTTATGTGTTCTGCCTCCAGTGAATTTCAGGATATATTTGACGTTGAACATTTTATAACCTCTCTTAGAGGTGAGGTGCGATACTTAGAGAATTGCCACCGAGGATAAAGCGAAGAGTGGGGCTAGGAAAGTTTCACTCAATGCCTCCTATTAGTTGGTCAGATATCTCATATTACCATAAGCAGGTTAGAGATGTCTTATGTCATGTGTCCTTATCCAATCCATTTTATCTTTATCATCTGGCAAAATGCTGATACATTTCAACATTTACAGATTCTACCTCTGATTCGGAAATACAAGGTACTCCATCTTAATAGAACTGATGCTAGGCTCGCTAATAATGGTCTGCCTTTGAGATCCAGAGACTGCGCTGCCTCGTGAATTATTCTGCACTGAAATTTACATCCCAAATTGAAGAGTTAGGGAGGAGAGTAATTAGAATGCTTCGCCAAAATGGCCCCTTCTTAGTTCTTCATTTACGATATGAGATGGATATGCTTGCCTTTTCTGGCTGTACTCAAGGTTGCACTCGTAAAGAAACCGAGGAGCTTACTAGGATGAGGTAAAAGTCTTCTTCTTTGCCATATATTCCAGTCTCTTAGTACATAATGTCTGGTCTTTCTCATACTGACACTCCAGTTACTCACACTTCAGGTATGCTTACCCATGGTGGAAAGAGAAAGTAATAAACTCCTTTGTGAAAAGAAAAGATGGCCTTTGCCCTTTGACGCCAGAGGAGGTTGCTCTTTGTTCTTAAAGCATTGGATATTGACCAAAGTATGCAAATCTATATCGCAGCTGGGGAAAATATATGGTGGAAAACGCAGAATGGCTTCTCTTACCTCGGCTTACCCTAACGTGGTATGGACCAAATGACTAAATTCACTTGTGATACCACTGCTGTATTGTGCTGTCATGAATCAGTGTGGCTCTTTCGTGATTTCACTGATGTTTTTTTTCCTGACAATGATGCATAGGTGAGAAAGGAGACACTTCTGAACCTTTCGATCTCATGTTCTTTTCAGAACCATTCATCGCAAATGGCTGCACTGGATTACTTGGTATCACTGGAAAGTGATATATTTGTTCCCACATATGATGGCAACATGGCTAAAGTTGTCGAAGGGCACCGGAGGTATCTATTATCTCAGCTTAATCTTTTCTTGAATGAACAGAATATTAGAGTTGATCCATGTCAGTCCTTTCCTAAATATTTATGCTGAAGATTTGCACTATGTTTTTCATTGAGTAAATTCTGCACCGGAAGTATTCACCTGTAGAAAAACCATAACATGTTGAGTGTTATTTGTTGGTACAGGTACATGGGCTTCAAGAAAACAATCCTGTTGGATAGAAAACTTATAGTTGAGCTGGTAGATCAGTATACCAGTGGATCTTTGCGGTGGGATGAGTTTGCTTCTTTGATCAAGGCTGTCCATTCCAACCGTGTGGGATCGGCAACCACAAGGGCAGCCATTCCTGACAGGCCCAAGGAAGAGGACTACTTCTATGCCAACCCTCAAGAATGCTTGCAAGGTCCCAATACGTTGCAAACATTGTGATATTGTCACTGCTCTTGCCATTCCTTTTGCAACTCGGCATGGCTGAACCTAAGATGATCCATCATATCTTCTGAACTTGCCAAATGAATGCCTGGGTTCTGAAGCAAGAAAGGTGGATTTTGACTTGAATGTAGTTGGTACATACTCCTAGGTGATAGGCAATGCTTGAATTGAGAGGCATTTTGTTCGTCTATGGATTAAACCAGCAAAAGCAGAGCTGATGCTCATGTACGAGACAGTAGTATAGATGGTGTAGCAAAAGCCCCAAAAGCCATCATTGTAAGGAAGGAAAATGCTATTGTTTCAGAAAAGCATATATATGTGCCACATTTCGATACGTAAATCTGTCAACTTTCCTCCCCCTCCTCCCGTCCTAGAAAACTGTCATTTTAGTTAAATTTTTACGCTCTTCGAGCAGATCAGCTTGCTAAAGTCGCGTCTTGCTTTCAGTGATGATTAGGGATACGATTGGCGTTGATGTGCGATCAGTTCTTGGGGCGTGCTACGCCGCGCCATTGTCTTATTGCAGGACACCGTCAGCAGTGTTGACTATCCAGGAGCCCGCGTCGCTCGTGAGATCCGACCTGGGGGTTGCTAAGATTAACCAAGCCTTCTCAAACAAGAAACAAGAAACAATATAATATATGCGGCTATGCTAATGCCAATGAATCTAGAAAAAAAACTTTTTGCTCTGGGTTTCCTGGATGCACTCGCTGGTCTTCCACACGCTGCACTCCAGGGCTTCAGGCGATGCGTATTCTGTACAGTACGATCGCATTCTGTGATCATCAATGTGCCTCCGATCCCTAGATGCATTGAAGCTTGGAAGCCCGTGTTCCTTGTTTTCAGTGATGATTGATGCGCTAGGATTAAGATTGACGCAACCCACGAGCAACGAGTACAGCGGGCACTTCTAGTAGTTGGGTCAGTGTGACTTGTGTAGTTGTGAGTGGTAGGATTAAGCTTGAAGACGAACTTTGTATCAAAATTTATAGAGCTCGATGGTCAAATCTTTTAAGATATTTCAAGCACACAGAACGGGAAAGTGATCGGTTTCGGAAAAAAAAAAAAGATATTTCAAGCACCAAAAATTATTTTTGAGTTGCCAGATTTTGAAGTTCAAATTTTTAAATTTCGAATGATCTTTCAACACCCGAACACTGTTGGTCGGGCTCGGCCTCCCTCCAGCCCATTACCATTAGTAATCTCCAGAAAGGCCCATATGGAGGTAGTATCCATCTCGATCCGCACGACAGCGGGCCACGCTGCAAGGCATGGACGGCCGGCAAGGCGGCCCACGGGATACTCGTCCACCGCCCCGTCCTTCCTCCCCACGACGCTCCGGCCACCAGGCAGGCACCACCAACCAATCCCCTCGTCTCGCACTCTGCCACATCGCATCCCCCCGGAGCTCCACAAAAATCTCCCCTCCCACCCGCGAGGAGGGGGCAGCAGCCAGCAGCCGCAGCCGCAGCCGCGCGGCGCCACTGCCCCTAACCCAAACGCCCCGCCTTGGCCGCTCCGTCGCCGCACCCCCACCCCTCCACCAAGCAGAGAGAGGATCACATGGCGTCCGCCGTTTCGCTTCTCCTCCTCTCGCCCCCGCGCCAGCTCCACCGCGACGGCACATCCCGCCTCCTCAGCACCCCCTGCCTCACCGGCGGGTCCTCCTCGCCGCCCCAACCAGCGGGACCACCCATCGTCGTCTCCTCATGGCGCCGCCGCGCGCCTCCAACAACAACGACAACAGCGGGGCCGTGGCGGCGCCCGACCGCCTCGTGGCCGCGGTCGCCTACCTCTACCCGTTCCTCGACGGCGCGCACCACGGCCGCTTCCTCCTCGCGCAGTTCCCCTTCTTCAGCGCGCTGCTCCGCCCGCTGGCCCCCGCGGCGAGGCTCTTCCACTCGTCGCCGCTCACGCCCTTCCTCCTCTTCCTCACGCTCTACTTCGCCGTCGTGCGCAACCAGCAGGCCTTCTCCCGCTTCGTCCGCTTCAATGCCATGCAGGCCGTCGTGCTCGACGTGCTGCTCATCTTCCCCGACCTGCTCGCCAAGTCGTTCGCGCCCTCCGGTGGGGTTGGCTTCGAGATCTTCGAGAGCATGGAGAGCACGGTCTTCCTCTTCCTGCTCGTCTCCTTGTTCTACGGCGGGGGGCGCCTGCTTGCTCGGGAAGACGCCACGGCTGCCCATTGTCGCAGATGCAGCCGAGCGCCAGGTGATGTGATGTGACTACAATTCCTTTCCTTCCTTCGAATCATGATGATGGAAAGGGAAAGGGGATCTGATGATATGCAGAAACATCGCAATGGTTCCTTGGTGCTTGCAGCAAATCACAACAAGCTTAGTATAGTTTACAATTGCCTTGCTGTTTATATAGGTCTAGTTACCACTACAATGCATGAACTGTGGAAGGTTGATACAATGACGTTGCAACCTAGTGTACTACCATATCTGTTCAATTGACAAATTTTGAGAGAGGAATACATGTACACTGTTTTACAATATGAATTGCATTTACAAATGAGGAGGAATGTCTGAAACTCTGAATCCTGGAGCTTCTGACTACCCCAAGCAGCTTCCTTTGT
This sequence comes from Hyparrhenia diplandra, assembly GCA_015847255.1. Taxonomy (NCBI): domain Eukaryota; kingdom Viridiplantae; phylum Streptophyta; class Magnoliopsida; order Poales; family Poaceae; genus Hyparrhenia; species Hyparrhenia diplandra. Next base: position 63,647 of record JADLZK010007487.1, read on the forward strand.
ATCCGAATGGAAGCTTAGGTCAGTAATTTAATTGTGTTTGCAATATAAATAAAAGAATTGCATTAATTGTGAATTTGATCGGCGAATTCCTGGCTGTTGTCGCCATTGTTTGGATTCAGTTTGAGGTAGATATCTAGCTTCTTTCGCACCGAAGCTTCTTGGTCACGTGGATAGTATCTTCACATTCATTGTCCTGTAAAGTGAGGGTAAAAAGGAAGTGGTAAATAATTGGCTGGTTGTATGGATAAGCTTCGACATTAATCTGGCAACTTTGTAAACATTAACTTGCTGATGTACTTTCATGTGCTGTTATTACCTTCAGATCGTCATGTATATTGTTAGGTTCTGTTGCTCTTCTGTCCATACTGATCTCCACAGATATACTAGCTTGAGATGGGTCTACTCCCGACCTTTTTAGTGCTTGTGTCAATCTATTTAGCAGCCTGTTGTAATTAATGTTTTCTTCTGTTAGTTGCAGATATAGCAAAATTATCATTGGTAAGCAACGGTAGTTTAGGAACAAACCCTTGAGAGTAAGCATCAGAAAGACTTTGAGTATCCTCATGGAGAGTTTGTTTCTCGTTCTTGCTCAGTGTTCTGTTGTCTGAATCAGAGGTTGACATGCTCAACCATGGTGTCTGTTTGCTAGGTATGTTGTCTGCATTTTAAAGCTATTAGGCTTAGTAAATCAAGTTCTTGACATGAGCTATAGCAATTGAAAGGTGGTAATGCAATGAAAGCAGGAACCTGGTAACTTACCTGCCCTGCTGTGTGCTGTGCTTGTTGCCTTTTGGGAGGAAATGTCGTTTGCACTGGCTTCTCTAGCACTTTGTGTGCCAAAGAGAGCAGACGATGCCACTTCAGTTTGCTTGGAACCATACTGTTCTTTGTTCGCATCTTGCGTGGAAGCTGCTAATCCTCCTCCTTGGATGATGTTCTGCGAGACCATGAAAAAGAACAAAGAAATTTGCTATTATTGATATATCATGGGTTCCATACTTCCATGTAATGTTCCTTTTCTTTTTGGCGTGTGTATGTGTGTGGGATTACCTCTGTGTTTTTCCAGCATGATCTGTAGTAAACTTTTGCCTAGCAAGGGGGAAAAAAATAGTGGGCAAGTGAGTTAAAATCCAAATGTTGCCTTTTCGGCATTCTCGTAAAAGCTGTGCATGATTATTGTGATGAACGTGGTAACGTGGCTATGTTAGTACCCATGGCATGGTGGAGTCCTCGTGATTCTTTGGTGGGTGAGCTGACTCGTACTTTTGGACCTTCTCTTGCAAGAACCTTATGTATTCAATAACCTGCGAGCAAAATGTTGCACATGCTAAAATACTTGCTGTAACGTGCTGATCAGGATTCCAGTCTCCCCAGTTGCTGAGATTGTGATACATAGAAATCTTTTTTATTGTTATTTTCAACCCAGTTCCTACTATGTGTTTGCATAGAATTGAACAAGTATCACAATCTCAATAGGGTCATTTCAATGTTATAAGTGCATTATGAGATCTATTTACCTCAAGAAGGAAAGATGCTTTGTCCCTCTTCTGATCACCGTGTGGCAGTAGTTCCCGAAGTATTTCGAGCCTAAAGCAGAGCATACACACATATATATTTGTTAAAATACATTTCCAATATCCCATCTCATGTATCAGCTGTTCGGCAACAGAAGTACGTAGAATTCAAGATTTGTGTGGTAGAATTCAAGATGTGTGTGTTGATGGCAAGTTTCACGTCATGATGTAATTATAACATGCTGAGCAGGCAGCTGGCTCACTCAATTTCACAATGTTCTGGCTAAATCTTTTTTTTTTTTAACTTTCTGATCTGCTCAATGGAATTCAAAATTGAAAATTCGACCTCAGCGAGCTTGCCTGTCATTTATCTTCGTCCTTCTCCGCTGCTCGGTAGCGGAATGCTTGGATCTCGGCGTGTTGGGCCCCTGATCAGCGCTGCTGCCGCTGCTTCTGCTTCTCCCGTCCCCTCCTCCTCTCGCGCCTGAACATGCAGAGGCAATTCCATAAATAAAGTGTCTGAATTCTGAAATCCAAGAGAACAAAACAGCATACTATATGTAGCAATTCAATTTTACCTCTGGATCTTTGGTCCATGCCCGAATCTTGCCACATTGTGGCCGGACCGCTGTGAGCCCTGGCTCCCGATTCTGTTCCATGCGGCGGCAGGCCCTCCGTTAACCTGGAAGAATGGACGACGGCAGGAGGAAACGCGGCACCCTGACGACGACGGCGGCGGCTTCTCCCGTCCTCGACTGAGTCGCGGATGCCACCTGCCTGATGCTGAACGTCCCGACGCCGCCCGGCAAGACATGGTGATCCTCCGAGTCCGCCTCCAACCCCGACGACGGTGCCACCCCGATCGCTCCGCCGCCGCCACGCCGCTTGCCCAGCTTCAGGGGCTTGAGTGAATTGTGCACCCCCAATTCGTATCCTGCAGCTGCAGTGAACGAAACGGCTTAGGTTATTTTTACGTCGGTAGTAATTGAACGAAAAGGCCCTAGTTTAGTCCGACAATTACTCGCTTATTACATACCTTGGGTGGAGGTGGAATGCTGCACCGGCGACGACGAGCCTCCTCCGGTGTGGAGCGAGAGGAAATCGTGAGCCGGCTTCTCTCCTGCGGGTCACACGGCCAGGCACGTCAAATTCAGCGAAAGAGGTCGAGGGCGAAGGTAATAGAGAGAGGCCAGAGCTTAGCAAGACGAAGAAAGGAACACTACGGCGAAGCCTCTAGCTAGCTACAGCTCTGACATCCATTGTACCTTGGAAGAGCTGCATTTTGGCACGCGGCCGGGCACGGGAACCGAGAGATCTCTGACGCCTGCCTGCCAAGCCTGCTGCTGCAGCAGAAAAGATGGTGCCTGGATCTTGATGCTGTCTGCTTGCTAGTGCTAGTACCCGGCCGACGACGCCCGCCCGACGGAATGTGTGGCGAATTCGGCTGTCGAGTCCGCTCCGCTGAGCTTATTATAGTCAGGTGGAGGAGGGAGGGAGCCACTGCACAGGCAGCAGGCCAGGGGGATGAGATCGAAGATACTAGCCGAGAGAGAGAGGTAAAGCCTCCCTGTGTGTCTGTCAGTCTGTCTGATTGTGTCTTCAGTGTTTTTATCTTTTTGAAATTTGGATTATTGGACTCTCTAGGAAATTCTATACTACTAGTACAACATAACAGCAAGGGAGCTTAGCTAGGTCAGATGTGATTACAAAGGCTTTAGCGTGTCTAGCACGCGGAGCTAGCTACGACATACACGCGCCTGTCGGCAAAGTAGTATGTACTACAGCTAATTGCAAACCACCTGTCCGATCGATGAATAATGATCGATCCTAATGTAATTAACGGCTAGCGCGCGTGGACGTGTTCAATGACAGCTGACGTTACCACCGCTAATTGCGGCACAAACTATAGCATAAGCAACCGCGATGATCCAACTCCCTTGGAGTAAAAACCATGAAAAATACCACAGCTCTCGCAGTCACGCTCATGAAGAACACTAGTGGATCAGAGAGAGGAGGAGGGAAAGGAAGAGGCCAGGCGGCGGCTAGCTCCTCCAGTGAGTCCAGGCTAGCTCACGTGCTCCACCGGTGCGGAGACGAAGCTGTACACCGCCTTGCCGGTGGGCCTTCCTTGCCTGCCCGCTTGCCCGGCCGCCCTTTTCCTCTCTCCCCATCCGATCCGTTGCGCGCACATGCCAAGCCACCGAGGCTTGGCTGCGCGACACCCGCGCTTTCCGGCTAGCTAGCAAGCTATAGGTGGCGCGTCACGCGCGTGGTCGATCGCATGCCTCTCCGGCCGCCTCCGCCTCATGCTCGATCATGTGCCGCGCGTCGTGCTAGCCTAGCAAAACAACCAATTGGTCGAGAGCAACATGCACAGCTAGCCGCGCTGCGCCGGCCCGGCCTAGCTAGCTCTTCACGCACGCACGAGGCACGATCTACCTAGCTGGCGCGCTCGCATCGCACCTGCCGGGTGCCGATCCGTCCTGCTGATCGATGCCGCCAGCTGGCTAGCCAGCCAGCACGCGTCGCCACGTTGCTGCCGCGCTCCACCGGCAGGGTGTGGGTGTGGGGTGCGCCGTGGTGGCCCTTTACAACGAAGAGCCCCTCGAGAGCTATCAAAGGGGCGCGCCGGCGCCACTGCCAATGTGGCTAGCAAACAGAGCACGAGAGAGCGCGCGAGCTCGCATGCCGACCGCCTGGATCGGGAGGAGGACATGACCGGATCGATCGGCGCCGGCCGGCCGGGCCGAGGAGACACGGCACGTTCGACCGCGACGCGCGGCCTGCCCTGCCTGGTGTGCCCGGCGTCACGTCACGGCGGATCATCAGCGCGTGTACGATCATACGATGTGGCCCGGCCGACGCAGCCCAGCTGCTGCCCTCGACCGTTCTATGCGTGCATGCGCCTGTCGCCATCAGCGATCGCGCGTAGTTAGGTTAGGTACCACGGTGCACGTGCCGCCGGGTGGGGCGACGCAGCTGATTACATGCATGGGTCCGGCACCGTCCCGCCGGCCGGCCGGCCGGGCGGTCCATGCGTCATCAACGGTGACGTGACACGGCACGGATGGTGCGTCGGTGCGGTGCATGCATGAACCCAACAAACGTACTGCGCGGTCCCATGTACCGCATCACCTGCAGTTTCCTGTAGCACACGCACGCACGTACTACAGCCCTCACTCCCTGGCCGCGTGAAAGTGAACTCATCAAACCACGGGCGTTGTCGTCTCGCCATCAACATCCATGGCCCGCGTGCGTCGACTCACTCACCTGTGCTGTGCTACCAAATCTGGGCGAAGCGATGGACAAGTAGGTAGTGAGGAGGGCATCGATCAGAGGCTAACTACCTAGAGCTTAGCAAAGCAATGGGGATTGGAGTCGTCGTCGTCGCGGCGAGTACGACAAGGCGCATGTGTCTCGCACAACCCGGGAAGCTTCGCGGCCGTTTCCTCTTGCGGCGTAGGGAGTAGCAAAACGGACATGCATAGGGCGGATGATTCGATCGAGGTTTAAAATGATGGGATTCCGATGGATCAAATCATTGGGAGGTCTGTCAGTGGATGGCGTCGTGCTCTGCGCTGCTCTGCTCTGATCGGAACATTCCCTCTGCCACTCTCTGCAAGCTGAGGAATCCGTTTAGGGGATCAGTAAACAACTCCCGGCGCCGATTAGTTTATCAGCTCCCGTCCCGGTGGATTGCTCGGCAGGCTGCTCGCCACTCAGATCTGACCCCGAACGAGGCTTGGGGTTTTGGCATCACGTGGCCAACGCATCCGGCATCCAACACCACGAGCGGTGGCGCTAGCGGTTGCTTTGTTGCTGCCTCAGTGCCTTTCCCTCCCCTGCCTGCCGGTGCCGGAGTAACAAAAATCACCGGTCGGCAGCACTGGGCAGTAGCAACCGGCTTCCGGCTCTGATGATTTGCTCCTCTCCCTTTTTTGGGTTAGATTACGGGACACGGATCTGTTTTTTCGGGGAGGGGCATGTGGCTTTGGGGCTTTTGCAAGTGAGTTGTCGCCGTCATGGTGTGGGTGCCGCCGGCACGTGAGTGGTTCGTTGTCCATTTGGATTTCTGATTTGTGATAGCCACACTAATCGGAGCTCGCCACACAGGCTACAGGTCGAATCGAGACTAAAAAAAACAGAGAGGGTTCGCCGCGGATTAAGAAGTGCTCAAGCACTAGAATTCTCCACTGATAACCGGGAAATTGCACGGATAATAAAAAACAGAGAGCATGTTTTTTGGACAGCTTCGAGACAGTACACATGGTATTTCTCCGGTGCATCGCCGCCTCAACGGAGAATCCATATATAGTAATATAGCTAGTTGGCTGTTTGGGTTTGTGGATGGGCACCGGATTTCTCCAGTACAGCACCAGAAAATGCACCGGAGAATTACGACTTGTGTTTTTCGGTTGACTGACTAGTTTAGGTTAAATTATTGGCCTATACTGTATATATCGTATCCACTTGGTGCTGTTTAGCTCTCTTTGGAAGCCAGGAACAGTTGGACACTAATTTATATATTTATTGGGTCCAAGAGAGTGATTTGGCCTATTTTGAGCTATTGCATGGTTGATTCATTTCACCTACTTGTTCATTTAAACTTATAAGTCATTGAGCCGCAATACTTTCCCTCACAACAAAACAACAATAGTAGAAATCATTAGCCGAACACTTTAAGGGCATTACCATGATAACACATTAAGGTTGTTAGCATTGCATCAAATTAAATAAGTTTCTAAGTGGACCGCGGTTTAAATTTTATCTATTTTTTACTCTCAGATTATATGTTTCTTGACCACCTCCACGTATAGATGTGCTTAAAAATTTGGAGATAAAGAAGCTTCTTTCGATCACACTTAGATCGAGTTGCAATATGAGATGTTAGGGTAAATATATACCATTAGGCTTTAACAAGGGGGGGGGGTGAGCAAAAGCGACTCTGAACTTGTTAGTTCCCCCGCTATTCTTCTTAATTAATAGGATGCTTTAATGACCTTCTTAGCCAATTTGTTGGATCTTTTCGCAGATTTGCTTGGGAGTTATGCTCCCTTATTTTTCTCATCATAATACTATGGTGGAGTAATATGCTTATCCTCAATGGTGCATAGTCCAAGGACCATGCCTTGAGGACATTAACACATCTAGCTTTTAATGTGGTGAATTTGAGTTTACGTGATTGAGATGAACACTAGGAATAGTCAGGTCTAGAAGATTCATTCAATTATCCGTTGGATGCGTGTTGTTCTAACTCATTATGAAAACGGATTGTGAGTCCGAGTCACATGTAGGACGGAGACTTGAGAGACATGAATAGACAAATAAAATTCAAACACACTTCTTTAATTACCCATTATATTTATCAATTAACAATTTTTTTTTTGAGAACACACATTTCCTCATGCAAGATAGCATGAGATGTGTGGAAGGGACTGGAAAAACTTATTCCCCCGCGACGCCGCCATCATCGCAGCCACCGGCCACTAGGAAGAGAAAGCCACAGCCCACGCAGAGAACACACGCTTCCCCGACAAACCCTAGACCTAGATAAGAAACTACCTAGTCTATGTACACACGTGCAATGATTCACCAATCCTCCTCACTCTCCGACGTCATATGAGGCTGGGAGGGGGAAGAGGGCAGGAGAAATCGCCAGGGGAACTCGCCCCCCCAGGGGACTCTAGCAATGTTGAAGTGGACGAGAAGGGGAAATAAGACAATCACGGGACGAGAGTTGCACACCTTGGAGGTTCTTGAAGCAAAGTGGGGCAATGGGGATGGTATGGAACACATGAGAGGACAAGTTTGAAGTGACCAAAAAGATCGTACCATCTTGGGTGGGGTCGTGCTTCGGGCCTTAGGGAGAAAATAAAATTTTGTAGGGCCCGGGTGTCTAGCGCATGGGTCGCTGACCCTGAAAAAACCTAGCCAGGGCAGGAGCCTCGTGGGACGTGGCACCACCTTTGAATAATTATTTGGTACTATATATTATATTGTCGAACGTGTTACAAAATAATCAATATGGGTAAATTTCAAGATTTGTGCAAAGATGAATCTCAAATCAAAGGGGAAAATATTAGTGGCCTCTAGAAATCTAGAGAGGAGTCTAGAGAGTGCCTCTTTGGTTTATGTCCATAAATTAAAGGGGCTTGTTCGCAATCAGAAAAACACACCAATGGAAGTGACTAAAACGAATAAAGAACCCCCTTATCCAACTTTTCGTGTGTTTTGTGCTCAAACCAACGAGAGAATTCCCCTTTCCAACTTTCTCTTATGTCATGTGCTCTATGTTCTCATTCAACACACAGTTCCCTAACGTAATGATATGTATGTTGGAAATCACTCACTAATGGTGGAAATCTCCCTCACTTCATAAGTGTTTATCACAAACACTCACTACTCCTCATGGATCAACACACATGAACCACAAAATAGAGGCAAATTTTTTATGCAAGCCGCAACTATCTCCGTCATTTTTTCCATTCATTTATAGACTTACAATTGCATACATGTAAATAATAACAAATGGTCAATTGCACATAGCTGCAACTCTCCTCGTGCAACACCATTTTTTATGGATAGCAAATGTGGCGCCACAGCTTGTTCGTCAGAGATGAATGGGGTTGTTTTCTAACAGCCAAGCAACTCCTGAATGATATAGCCTTTGATGCATGTTCCATGGAGGCAGCGGCTACTTGTGATGGCTTGCAGCGCCGGGGCATCTAGGCTTCCAATGAGTAACTCGTGGAGACGGATTGTGTTCAATTTGTCCGACTCCGAGGAAAAGGAGTCACAAAGATCGATCATTGATACTTTCTTAAAAGAGATTGATGAAATTTGTCTTGCCTTTCAAGAAGTTTCTATTTCTTATGTTAGTAGATCTTGTAATAAAGTAGCACATGTATTAGCTAAACAAGTTTTAGTTCGGTGACGTCGAGACATTGCATGTAACTCCTGCGATAGTAATGATTTGATCTTGTTTGAGCTTCTCGCCTGATAATGAAAGGCAAGCAAGTCACAAAAAACTCTCCTCAGGCAACACTTGACCTCTTCTCACAAACCACTAATAGCCTAGCATCACATCTTGTGCATGCACCCGGATATAACATTGATCAATTCACTTGTCTTTATTGAGCTTTCCTCACCTACAATTCTTCTTCTTCTAGTAGCAACACATGCAACACCGTTTCACACGGCAACACCGCATCACATTGCACATCAACATCCCGGCCATGAACCACCAACACTTATTTTCTACATGCAACTACTAATGTAAACGCAATGCTCTAATGACAAGATTAAACACACTAACAATGTATTTGGGTTATCAAACATGACATATATTATAATAAACCCACGAACTAATGCTTCCTAGTACTTGTATTTACTTTAGTGTCGATGGAATTGCTTTTTGGAAGTGTGTCTTCAACGATTTTATTCAATCCTCATCGCCGACTTCGTTGTCCACCTCTAACCTGATCTTGCACGGGAGCAGTCGGTAGAAACATTTAGCAGACACGGTGATCCTCTCGAAAGGTCGTGAAGCTGCCCCACATCCACCCACCATGCGGATGCCCTCCATGATGCGCCTTTGCGATCATGAGCATAAGGTTGGTCGGCCCCGTGACGCCCAAAGCGCCCGCCCGACGCCCATCTCCGCCCGTAGGGAAGCGAACTAGACACCCATTGTTCTTAAGCTTGAGCACATCTCGGAAGGGGTTGGGGTTGGCAAGGAGGAGAGATACAGGCAATCGCGGACGTTCTTAAGCTCGGGTTGTGAGGCATGCCGTAATGTTAAGCCGCTTTAGCCTAAGGCACGCATACATCCTAGGTTGGAGACGTTGAGGAGGAGGCTCTTTGCGCATCTCCAACGCCAAGTCGAAGTTTGTGGACGTAGGTGATGCAGATGATGACCCCTTTCCTCCAAGTTGCCTAATATGCTATTTTGATAATCTTGCGGATATATCCATAGTGTCTATCATATTCCACGTTCCTTATGTGTTGCATTGTTATTAATTAAATTTCTTTTGAGATAGTACTCAAGTGATGACCACTATGTATGTTTTGGCCAACTTTGAAGTTGTACTCCAATTGTATTTCTCCATTGTATCGCCGGACACCGATACAATAATGGTTGGTTGGTAGTTTGGATATGTGGGATGGGCTCTAGGTTCACGGAAAATTCTTGTGTGTGTTTTTCTAGATTGAATCACAATGGCCAATTTAAAAATTGTTGGCTTATATATATATACCACATCCAAATGCTTTCTAGCTCTCTCTTTGAAGCCAAGGGCAATTAGACACTTATGTTTGGGGTCCAAGAGAGAGAGTAATTCGGCGTATTGAGTGATTGATGTCATGGGTCAATCCATTTCCACGTAAACGCTTAAAACGATCATATTAGTTGGAGGTGAACTACAAATAAAGGATATATATATAAGAAAAAAAAGTGCTTACATGGTCATATAATTCAAAAGAAACATTACCAAGATTAAGATCATGTCGATATGGAAAGCAATGAACAAAACATGTCATTTCTTCGCTTGACGTTGTTGCACAAAAAAAACTAACAACAAAGAAACTAGCCACGCGATTCGATTTTTTATGAACTTTGCAAAGGTTACGCTTAAAAACTCCACCGCATCTTTGTAAAGATTGCTCCGCTCACATTGAGGCATGGTCTATAATTCAAAATTGGCTCAACCTCTTCTAGCTGCAAAATATTCCTCGAAATGGATTAATCTATGTGCACTGCTATAAAAATGCGTGCGTATTTGGATAAATACTAATAAATCCCAAAGAAACTCCTTTGATGGTATCCTCATTCATGCCCGGTGGATTATTTGGGAGAACACGATTGAAGAACCTACTGTTAGACATATTGATCATCTACAGATCAAGCATGTAAATTCCTTACTATTTAGCATGAAACAATGGGACACGATAAGGCACAAACTAGAGAGGGCAAAGGGATATATAGAGAGAGAGAAAGAGGAGGGTAGTACACTGGGTCTGTCGAGGGAATCCATGGTCTATGTTGACGATGCAAGGAGTCGATGAAGAGGTGTGTATGTGCAGTGCAAGGGGGTCATGGTCCGTTGATGGCAATGGCGAGATTTATCATTGGTCGCGGCCCCTCTTGATCCGACTAGCATTAGTCGGGTCGGGTGTATGGCGTAGTGAACCCTTCTTGAGTCCGGACCCTCATGTCCTATATATGCACTATGCAATGGGGGGCACCAATCTTGTTGGGTTGGACGTCGCCGAGCAAGGGCGCGAATCAAAGGACCAAGATGGCCGCTAACACCTACCAACAATACAATCAAGACGAGTAGATGGTTTTGATTAAAGATGATATCGAATAGTATTAAAGATGATAGCTACGCCGCACTACGGGCGGATGCTACTCCGACAGATACGGGGCCGGTCACGGCACACACGGCGGTCTCGGGTGGCGGCGTTTCATCGACTCCTTCAACATCCTCCGGGAGCTGGCCTCGATCGACTCGCCCTCGGCCGCGCGCCACGCATCCGCGCGCCGGAGGACGATTTAATGGACCCCAGATGAAGCGACCGCTTGCCGGGCGTCCGCCCACCGGGATCCCAACCCGAGCGGCAGGCTCGCCAGATCCCCGCCGCCAGGTGGAGGGCAAGCCGGATGGTGCCAACGCCGAGGTTCCGTGCGACACGGTGCCATGAAAGGCCCTGTAGCCACTTCAAGAGCACCGCCCTGCCACAAAAAGACATTGTGGATGTGCTGGTCCCCGCCACCGCCGGCGACGCCCCTCCACCGCGGAGCCGTTGATCGCGGCCGGCCCTTCGTCGCCAAGAACCGCTTTTTACGCTTAGCACGACACTTGAAGCTCCACCATTGTAGCCGGTGCCTTTGTTAGTCGCCGCTCACCCCGGTACTCGCCACTGGGCGCCTAGGGATATTGAAACTTGGCCTTCTTTCGGCCTTCTTACCTAACACGGATGAAGTCCCTTAAAAAAAAGAATAGTAATTGCATGACACAACCTACATCGCTAGCATTGCCTCCGCTTGATTTTAACTCTATTGTATTGGTTCTTTTTTTCCCATTCGAGACAAGTAGATGCCTTTTTTTCAATCTAACATTAATAATATCCTCAACGACAATGAGGGCAAGCTTAAATGAACATCATTTAGAGCAAGTAAAACTTTTTTTTTGACTAAACCTGCCTGGGAGCCCCTACTTCTTTTTTTTTTTAATTAAATGAAAGAATAGTTACAAAATAAAGTTACAAGGCAACCAGGCCAAAAAAGAAAAAAAGATGCCTATATACATGACTATCTCACCAATTTATGAGAGCAATACTTTGGTAGGTTTGGCCTTGATAAAAACCAAGTCAAACTCTTCAAGGAAGATTCTTCTC
>JADLZK010007488.1:0-82512 GCA_015847255.1 Hyparrhenia diplandra
AAAAAAAAAAGCTGGACTAAAAGCAAGTAAGCTAAGAGTTTCAAAAAGTAAAAAAGGATAAAGGTATTGCTGGCATACCACAGGCTTTAGCAGATCTTCAAGGATCTCGTGGGCTTGCATCAGGCAAGCATCAATGATTTCAACAGGTAGCTCTGGCGCTCTGCCTCAATCAATGAAGGGGTTCATTCAGATGTTCATATCCTGGCTTTCCTTGCATCATTTCCTCCTGAAAATAATAGCACAAGTGAACCCCAATCCCATAGCACAAAGTTAACAGAAAATACACTAGATGTACACATGCATAAAGGTAGCTAGGCCATCTAAGGATAAATGGCCCCATTCTGGGAAGTTCCGGAAAGAAAGTGTTTTTCAAAGAATCACCAGGTAACCAGTATGGTCTTTCATACCAAGACAAGACTGGAAGGTACATAGAAGAAATAATTTGAAAAACCAAGCAGGAACAAAATATAAATAACAATATTTTCTAGCTAGAGGTTATCAGGGTTGCCTTTGAACGACTCAAGTAATACATGACGAACCAAGTCTATAAGTTCATAGTTTATTTCATATTTCATACATAAACTACAATTTAGATAATGTTGCAAGTCCTACACTGCCAGTGTGTCTGAAATTGTTGTCGAGATTCTTTCCTTCACCAGTAATCTCCGCATGAGCAATGCCCACCTCTAAAATGGTGGAACCGTGTGGTATCCCTAAGTATTATTTCTCGATCCTCGATTTTGGATATAAGCTTGGCTGCATTATGACAATCTCCACAGATCCTAAGGTTCTTGAAGATCCTCAAGGTCATCCCAGGGGAAGTGCTAATTAGACCGAAAGCGATGGCAAGCTTTTCGCTGTGCCTCATCAGCATTTGTGACTTCAGACTCTCCTCAACATCATGCAGTACAAAATCAAGATCAGGAGAGTAGCCCATCGCCTTCATCAGCTCCTCCAAGCGGTCCAATTTGTCATGAATCAAAACAAGCTGAGGATGCAATCTGTCATTAGATCTAAACTCATGTCTCACACCCTTTATCTCCATCCAGCTATACCCAGGTGTTTTCACTACCGCATTATCCTTCATCCATCTCCTTACTCTAGAGACATCAGCCCACCTATTTGCCACAGCATAAATATTTGCCATCTGTACATAGGCGCCTGCATTCTGTGGATCCTGTTCAATCAGCTTCCTAGCAGCAAACTCAGCAAACTCCAAGTTCTTATAAACTCTACAAGCAGTCAGCAACGTGCCATAGGCAGAAGGATGCGGCTCAAAGGGCATTGAATGGATCATGTTGACAGCTCTTTCAAGCATACCAGCTCGGCAGAGAAGATCCACCATACATGAGTAATGATCAATCTGGGGTTCTATGTTATATGTTTCCTGCATTGTTTCAAAGCACTGGATTCCAAAATCACACAATCCAGTGTGGATACAAGCTGTCAATACTGCCAACAAAGTAATGCAGTCTGGCACCACTCCTTCATCCTTCATTTTTTCAAATAACTTGATAGCTTTCCTTCCACCCCCATGCTGGGCATATCCAGAAATCATGGCGTTCCATGCAACTACATCCTTTGTATGCATCTCATCAAACAGCTTGCAAGCGTCATTCAAATCGCCGCATTTGCAGTACATGCTGAGAAGAGATGTGCCCACAGTCATGCTGCTACTAAGAGGCAACTTCATGCACCACTGATGTACCTGCCTCCCAAATCCAAGTGCAGACAGGTTACTGCATCCAAGAAGCACGCTACTTAACGTTGATGCATTTGGCTGCACAATAGCATCCTCAACCATGATCTTGAACACCCTCAAAGCATCACCTGCGCGTGAATTTTTGACATAACCAGCGACAACGGCATTCCATGAAACCAAGTTCCTCACAGGCATTGCCCTGAAGAATTCCATGGCCTTGTGGACATTGCCAGTGTCCATGTACCCTGACACCATTGCAGTCCAGAGAATGGGATCCGTCTTCTCCGGTGCGTTCCTAAACAAGTCCTCCGCCGCGCCCATGTCTCCAGAGGACGCACGCGCGGCAACCATTGCATTCCAGGAAATAGCATTCCTCACCGGCATGGCCCGGAACATGGCCTCAGCCTCCTCAACGGCCCCGTTCTTGGAGAGCCCGGAGACCATGGTGTTCCAGGACGTGACGTCCCTGACGGGCATCGTGGGAAGACTCTCCACGCGCCATCAATGTCGCCGCAGGCGAAGTGGCAGGACAGGAGCGTGTTGTAAGAGACGGAGTCCGGGTGCGGGATACTGTCGAACAAGCGGCGCGCGTCCGCGAGGCGGCCGGGACCGGACGCCTTCGTGTATCCCGCGAGGAGGCAGTTGTAGGTGGTCGTGGTCTTGCGCTGCGTCGACGCGAATGCCTCCTCGGCGCCGGCGAGGTCCCCGCGGCGGACGGCCGCCGCGACGGCCACGGTGGTGAGGGCGGGCGACGGCCAGAAGAGAAGGCCGCAGGATCATTTCACGTTCGCATGGCGGAGCTACCCTAGGGGCGGGGTGGGGCGGCCGCCCCAGCTACCGGCGAGGTCGCCCTAGACCCCCGGACCCCTTCTTCACAAACAACGGCGGCGAGCACGAGCAGGATGCAACAACCTGCAGCGTTCCGCGCTAGCGTGGAAGAAGAAAGCAGAGGCGAGGGAAGAAACGACCACGGAATGGGCCTTTTCTTCACTTTGTTCAGCCCAACTAAGGTGAGACCGTGAGAGGCCCCTTGAAAGCCCACCGCCAGGCCCGCGCGCCGCCCAGGTGCCCATCGGCCATTGCGGCTCCGCTTCCGCGCCGATCGAGTGCCGATTGTCGCGCAGTCACCAGACCGCCCGCCGCCGCCCATCGGCCGTCGGCGTCGCCGCATCGACCGTCGCGTCTCGCCCCGGCCCCCCTCTGAGGCCCCTGCGCGGTTGTGCCCCCCCACCTAGCCGACCAAGACTCCAGGAGGAAGGAGCTGCTCAACTGGGGGCTGTTTCGAGCCTGCGTTGGAGCCTTGGAGGGAGGAGAGGAGCGGAACCACCAGGAAGCGCTGCTTTTGGGTAAGCATGATTGATGGTTGTGTAGTACCCTCCCTAAGCATTGCTAGCTGTGTTCAGTGCTTTTGATCAGCATTGCAGGACTTTGGAGGCTCTACGGCGGCGGCGATAGGTCGGAAGGAAAGCGAATCCCGCCGTCATGTGGCTGTTGGGCCAAATGGCAGCGGCCCGAGTTGTTTCTTTGGGCTCTTCTTAGGATATTTTTTTTTGAAATAATATTTTTTTTATTTGTTATTAAATAATTGTAAATGTTGCGGCTGTTATAATAACTAGGAAATATGATGCGTTGCAACGGCGGATGATACTATTAAGATTGGACTTAATTTAGCCTAGCTGAATTTTTTTTTTTTTTTTTGACAAAGATAACGCAGACGGCCACAACACGCACGCACACTCACCCCTATGAACACACGCACGCAGGCATGCGCTAGGAAAGCTCCTTTGGGCCTTCTAAACCCAGAAGCCCAGCTGAGCCACAAGCCCCTCTGCCAGTGATCTACATCGTACCGCTAACCTTCACCTCTTTCAGATCGGAGTGCAGCCGATTTCTTAGGAAAACCTATCATCTTGTATACACCACCAGCCACACCACCTCCTTGCCCCCACACATCCTGCAGTGCCGCTTCTTTTTCGTTGACCACAGGGAGTCTTGGACGCCGGCCTCGGGGTCAATGCGTCGTTGCGGGGACGCCGGTCTCTGAGGGCGAGCGTGCCAGCCACGGGGACATAGCGTGCGCGCCGGAGCGTTGGCGGCCACATGGATTCGTGGACGCCAGCCATGTGGTCAAGCGTGCTATCCTCGAGGACGCCGGCCTCCGGGGGGGCGAGCACGGCGGCTGCGGCGTCCTACTCGACGACCTCGTCCACCAACCGCTGCCCTTCCTGGAGCCCTTCATCCACTGATCCACCGGGGAACACAACGGCGCTGCACGTCCGTGCAGGGAAGAACTGGATGCGTTGTAGATGCGACTATACCCTGAAAGATCCCGGCGAGTTGTTACGTTCTACGTATACCAAGGAATTTCCCAAGACAATGAAACCAATCGTGGACTCATGCATGCTCAACATGTTTTGATTTTGTTGCCCATTGCAGGGATGAGTCTGGTTTATAATTCAGGGGATGAGTCCGAGTTTGTTCAGGTTTCCAGTTCTAATCTGATTCTTGATTCGCGCTTTCGTGGGCCTGGGGCTATCAAAGTCAGGGTCGGCCGGTTTCGCACAGGACTCCAAACATAAAAAGGCGGGCTAGAGGATGAATTGGAAGGCTATATGACGGCAGGGCTGGACGAAAATTTAGGCTGGACGACGGAAATTTTCTCGCTTTATTAGTAGGTATAGATAAAAATAGGCGGCCGACGGTGGCCGGCCGACAGGAATCAAGTGTTCAGTTTTTACTTTGTTCTGCTATCGATAAGCCAAGCCGGCTGAGCAGGGCCCCGGGCAAACCGCCAAAGTATCGTGTTCCATGCTCAACCGGGAGCACACAATGCAATGGTGGGCGGTGGCTGCCCCAAGATATTCAAAGCTGAGACCGGAGAGGCGGCTGCAGTAGAGCACGCCAAAACTGCGTTGACCTGACCACATGCTAGGCTGCTAGTGCTACCCACAAGGCCAGAACCCACAAGACCCACCCGACCCTTTCCCCAGGAATGGCCGGGAGCAGCGTCCGCGGCGGGAGCAACCGCCCACCGCTGTTCGTGACGGAGAAACCGGCGCGGATGGCGACGTACGCTTACCGGCTGTTTGCGAGCACGGTCCTCGCGGGGGTTCTTCTGGTATGGCTGTACAGAGCCACGCACGTGCCGCCGAGGAGCAGCGGCGCCCGGTGGTGGGCGTGGCTTGGGCTCTCCGCGGCCGAGCTCTGGTTCGGCTTCTACTGGTTGCTCACGCTGTCCGTCCGGTGGAGTCCCGTCTACCGCCGCGCCTTCCCAGACCAGCTCTCGCGAAGGTACACTGACGCTTGGAGCGGCTGTTTTGTGTTTGACGTCGTCATATCTGACTAACTGAATTTCTGCGTTCACTGACTGAATTTGACATCAAACATGCATCCTCCTAGACTAATTGTAGGCGTTGAAACGCTGCACATTCCTCCAGGCTTGTTCCATGTCAGTGTTTTCCATGATTCGTAGCAGCTTCAAACCTATGAAGTTACTATCTGTGCCAGTGCTGAGTTTTCAGCTAAACGTTGACGACTATAAACAGGTACAAGGAAGAGCAGCTTCCTGGGGTGGACATATTTGTGTGTACAGCAGACCCCACTGTTGAGCCGCCAATGCTTGTCATCAACACTGTCCTATCTGTTATGGCTTATGACTACCCGCAGGAGAAGTTGAACATCTATTTGTCTGATGATGCTGGTTCCATCACAACATTATATGCTCTATATGAGGCATCAGAGTTTGCAAAGCACTGGCTTCCATTTTGCAAGAAGTACCAAGTGGAGCCCAGGTCACCAGCCACCTACTTTGGTAAAGAAGCTACCCCTCCTGATGCATGTGACCGTAGAGAGTGGTTTTCCTTGAAGGTAGTGTGTACATTTTTCAATGCATTCTATGTTAATATACGTTAAAGTGATTTTTATTTTGCTACTTCCTGCCGCTTTAACTTGCTCTGTGATGGCCTTCCATACATGTTCTCTGATTTCTGCTTAATGAAAAACGTGCTTCGGCGTGATCTAAAAAAAAAATGTTCTGTGATACTGAAACCAGCTAGCTTATGCATATTATCTTCCTATTTTCTGTTTTTGTTATGTAGGAGATGCACAAAGATTTGGCAGATCGAGTGAATTCAGTCGTTAGTTCAGGGGAAGATCCCTGATGTTTCAAAAATGCAAGCTTAGGGCCTTCTCTAAGTGGAGCGAGAATACAAGTTTTAGAGATCACCCTTCAACAGTTCAGGTAAAGGTTATGGTACAAGTGGTCTGATCAGAGCTATACTTCTAGGAGAAGGATCTGATTGTTGGATTCAAAATTTAACTAGTAGTCCAGTACATCTGCGGAATGTTTGAAACTCTCATGTAAGAAAACTATATTTAACAAGTATGAATTATTTTCCAATAATAACCCAAGCCAACTGAAATAACAAGTTTTGCAGATAACCCTTCCAATAACATTATTTATCAAATTTTAGTCTTAGCAATATTAAGACAAGACTGGCATGGTTCATATGCACTCTTTAGTGAATTGCTATCAATTTTATATTTTTTCATCCATTTTGATTTCTTCTGATCAAATAGTTCTCAATTGCTAGATTTTAATTGATGGAAACAAAAGAAAAGCAATTGATGTCGATGGAAATGTGTTGCCCACACTGGTTTATATGGCTCGTGAGAAGAGACCTAAAGAACATCATCACTTCAAGGCTGGATCGCTGAATGCTTTGGTGTGTATTTTGGCCTATATTTATTATAGCCCATGATTTTCTCTAATGTCCCACTTGAACCAATATTTCTTATGTTTATATAATTCTTTAATTAAGGTTGATGGTGCAGATAAGGGTATCATCAGTGATAAGCAACAGCCCAGTCATTATGAATGTGGACTGTGATATGTACTCCAACAATTCAGGGTCTATCAGAGATGCATTGTGTTTCTTCCAAGATGAAAGAGCAAGGTCAAGATATTGCTTTTGTTCAGTATCCTCAGAACTTTGAAAATGTGGTGCACAATGACATCTATGGCAATCCCATCAACACCGTCAACGAGGTTAATGAAAATTTAATATAGCACCTCTTAGAATTTCAATGAAGGGCTTACCTATGTGTTGAGCTGAAAACACACCAGTAAGCTTAATAAACCATGCTTTTTTGTTTAATTGAATTGGTCTTCAGTTGGATCATCCCTGCTTGGATGGATGGGGTGGAATGTGTTACTATGGCACAGGATGCTTCCATCGGAGAGAGGCTCTATGTGGGAGAATATATAGTAGAGAGTACAAGGAAGATTGGACTAGGGTGATGAGGAAAACTGAAGATGTCAGTGACTTGGAAGGAATGGCTGAGTCACTTGTGACTTGCACATATGAGCACAACACCCTTTGGGGAGTCGAGGTAGATCTCTATACAAAAATTCTGATTATTTCGTTTTCTAAAAAAAATACAAAAATTCTGAGAATGCTGGTACTGTGATTGAGATCACACTTTGTTACTTTAAGATCACAGAATTTTTTTCACGTTATGTATGGACTATATCTTACTGAGTTCGAGTTTCTGAATTACAGAAGGGTGTTAGATATGGCTGCCCACTAGAGGATGTCATTACAGGATTGCAGATCCAATGCCGTGGGTGGAGATCAGTTTATCACAACCCACCAAGAAAGGGCTTTTTAGGTATGGCCCCGACCTCACTAGGACAGATCCTGGTTCAGCACAAGAGATGGACAGAAGGGTTCCTCCAGATCTCCCTCTCAAAGTACAGCCCCATTTCTGCTAGGTCACAGGAAAATCAGGTTGGGCCTTCAAATGGGTTACTCCGTCTGTGGGTTCTGGGCTCTTAACAGCTTCCCCACCTTGTACTATGTCACCATCCCTTCACTTTGCTTCCTCAATGGCGTCTCGTTGTTCCCTGAGGTGAGTTGATCTTGATCTATATCTGGTTGCTTCTTTCATTATGCACTTTGGTCAAATTCTAAAAGAGAACTTGCATCTGCAATCTACTCATCTCAGATAACCAGTCCCTGGTTTGTACCGTTTGCATACGTTGCTGTGGCTGCATACTCCTGCAGCTTGGTGGAGTCACTGCAATGTGGCGACGCTGCTGTAGAGTGGTGGTACGCACAAAGGATGTGGCTCTTCAGAAGAATCACCTCGTACCTCTTGGCAGCCATCGACACAATCCGCAGAATGCTTGGCATCACTGAGTCGGGATTCACTTTGACAGCGAAGGTGACCGATTCGCAGGCCCTAGAGAGGTACAAGAAGGGGATGATGGAGTTTGGATCCTTCTCCGCAATGTTCGTGATCATTGCAACCATTGCACTGCTTAACCTGGCATGCATAACGCTCGGGGTGGCAAAAGTCTTACTACATAAAGGCGCGATGAGTTTGGGAGCGATGTTTGTGCAGACTATTCTATGTGGGCTAATAGTAGCGATCAATTTCCCAGTGTATGAAGCACTGTTCCTCCGCAAGGACAGTGGCAGGTTGCCAGCTTCTGTCAGTCTAATTTCGATCTGCATTGTATTACCATTCTGTATACTGCCAACCAACTTGTAGGGGTGAAGTTGGCAAAAGATATATCTATACATATTTTTTAAATCCGTTGGTGAAAGTTATAAGAATTGTGTGAATGTCCTGTATAAGAGAACTTTGTTTGTCAGGTTGGTGGCGCATAACTTTGTTCAGCCATTGCAATCTAAGAATTCGTTGACCTAGTTTGGTCAGATCCTTAACAAATTTATCCTCGCCGAAGTTACAGCGAAATGCAGGAGGGTGAGGGAGGGAGTAACTCAGATTCACCGATAACGTTGAGGAAGGGTCACCACATAGAGAAGGGACGAGAAAAAGAAAAATTACAAGCAGACATCAACTTGAACTGATGGTATACACAGCTAAGAACGCTATAAGCAGAAACCCATCAGAGTAATTTTCTCATTTGCAACAACGGCTATACATAGTTGCCCTGCCACTGGCAAGTAGTAGGATTGAATTGGAAGAACTCACTCAGTCATGGCCAGTCTACCAGCGACAGAGCTACACATAACCATCACAGAATAGCACCAGACTGCAGCATTGCACAGCTCATTAGCTTCGTCCTCAAGATTGTGTGGGACTGGGCGAGACACAGCAGAACCATTTCTTCTGCAAGTTGGAAAGATCAGAGCCAACATTACTAACGGTAACGGGAATGCATGGGCAAATAAATCTAGGAGATGGACGGACGCCTACCGATGCGTTGGTCCTGGAGTTGTAGGAGGTCATCTTGTCGGTCCTCGAGTCCTTGCTGCTGTCAGCCGACGCCGACCTGTTGCTGATGTGGCCTGGACCTGGTTTGGTCGGGGCTTTCTTCTCATCCCTGGCTTTGCTGAAGATAACCGTGAACCCGTCGGCAGAGGCCGGGTTGTTGACGTCCCATTCGCCGAACTTGGGTAGAGTGCGGCCAGTGTCGTCCTTCACAACCTTCGCAAAAACAAGAAAATGTCATCCTTCACAAAACGCCATGCCAGCTAATCAGCACAACAGCTATATGATACTGCATTACTAATGTGAATATGTTGTACAATGCTACTTCATTTCATCCTGATTAGAACGTCAGATTCGTCATTGCCTTGTCCCGAGGGAACCACTGTCCAAGGCTAGATTTGTAGAAAATCAGATAGTTAGATGATCATTTCATCCTGATTAGAAGGTCAGATTCGTCATTGCCTTGCCCCGAGGGAACCACTGTCCAAGGCTATATTCGTAGAAAATCAGATAGTTAGATGATCACATCTTCACCTCGATGTGAACATCCGTTTCGCATCCGTATGCATAATTTCTCAATGGGATCGCTCGACAATTTCAAACTGAGGATCAGGAACCACAGATTTACTGATCATGAAATGCTTGCTAATTTGATTTCGATCATGCTTATTGATCGATGGCCTATGAATGAACAGGCGTGGTTAATAGTTATCAGTTTCCCATTTTGCCAAACTGCTGGATTTGGATCCATACCATCGTAATTGATAGGTAATTATATTCAACCCTGCAGTTTTGTGCTAATTTGCTAATTTCATGCCAATCCAATGCGACAAGCATGTTTTAATCATGCGTGATGCATCAAAACAATCTCTAATTTCAAGCCCAGATAGACAAATGCAGGCATTACAAAGAAGAACAAGAAGGCAGCAAGGATGTGGTCGGATTATAAGGCGCAGGAGATTTGCACTCACCGACATGGGTGCCGCGGCGTCCTTGAGCCGGAGTCACAGAAAATTTTGCCCTTGCTTGTGATCCAACGCGCAAGAGTCTCTGGGGCAAAATTTTTCCCGGGGCCCGGGATGAGAGGGGAAGGATGATTGGCCACAACCACAAACAACAGGAGGCGACGAAGGCGGAGCGCAACAGCAGCCTCCTACGCGTATCTTATATATACCTATTAATGGCAATGGTCGGCATGCACTGGCTGCCTAAAATTGATCAGATTTTTAAACGTTGTTTGGTTTTTTTTTTAGCTCGTTTTGCAATTGTTTCGGTGAGCCAGCGCGGGGAGCTGCTGGTCCATCCAGCCACGGCCCTGGCAGGTGGGCCTTCCGGGCTTTGGGCTGGCTGGGCTGCAAGAGAAGTAATGAATAGGAAAAAGTTTGAATTCCCTTCCCCAACTATCACGAAAGTTCATTTTTCTCCCTCAGCGCTTAAAACCGGACAAATCACCTCCCTCAACTTTTCAAACCATGCAAATTACCTCCCTCGGCGGTTTTGAGGGCGGTATTGCTACAATAACAGCGGTTTGCCTTTTTCCTTTTTAAAAAATTCTGGTTGAATCTTTAAAAATCATAATAAATCACAGAAAAATCATAAAATGAAAAATTCAATTTTGTTAGACTCCACATATTTATATCTACACAATGAATATATAAAAAAAAAAAAAAAAAAACCTTCATAGCAAAAAACTTTATATTAAAGTATATCATATTATATATTATTTTGTGTAGATCTAATCACGTGGAGTACAACAAAATTGGATTTTTATTTTATAATTTTTCTGTGATTTAGAATGATTTTTCAAAAGATTCAACCAGAATTTTTTTAAAAAAAGAAAAAGACAAACCGTTGTTATTCAGTAGCAATACCGACCTCAAAACCACTCAAGGGAGGTAATTTGCATGGTTTGAAAAGTTGAGGGAGGTGATTTGTCCGGTTTTGGCGTTGAGGGAGGAAAAGTAAACTTTCGTGATAGTTGGGGAGGGAATCTGGACTTTTTCCTAATGAATAACTCATGCAACTTTAAACTGCCCCCCGCCCAGTGGATCCTCCTTGTGAGAAGTGAGATGACATGGCGCGAGGCTGCTGATAAAGGATTTGCTGTAACAATTTCCCTCCATTCAAAATTATAAGTTCCTCTAATTTTAAAGAAATACGCTATGTATCTGAATACTCTCTCCGTCCCAAAATAAACGTAATTATTTGACTTTTAGAAACTATATTTGACCTAGTCTTATTCAAAAATTTTATGTAAATTATAAAAGAAATAAAATATTATTACAACATATTTAGTGATGTAATAAGTCATAACAAAAGTGATAATATTTATATGAAAAAGTTAAATAAGACGAGAGGTTAAATACAGTTTCTACGAGTCAATAATTGCATTTATTTTGGGACGGAGGGAGTATAATGCATATCTATGACACATAGTAAAAGGTACATACGGTAGAACACTTTGTGATTTTGAACTGAGGGATTATCTTTGAGGATTTGTTATTTTTTATATTTATTTATTTATTTAAAGTGTGATGAGATGTAGAGCAACCACAACAGTAGCTGTCTTCTAGGATAAAAAGGTCAACAGGTAGTTCTCACCATTATTCAAGACCTTACAGATAGTGCTACTAGCTAACTCTATCAATAATAGCCCTCCTTATTTGACACCGTGGGGCCTGCCCATAAGCGGCTCTCGTCACATTTTTTTTTAGATAAAGGATATGTATCCGGCTTGATCTATCCGTAGATAGAATCGGACCAATTATTACGAGTTTGAAACAAAAACCCGTTTTGCTAGAAACAAATTCCAGCCGCCCTCAAGGCAAAAGAAACAAGGAAATAAAAGTTTTTGACTAAACATAACCAACATGTCTCTGAGATAGCCACCCACGTGAGCCGAAGAACTCTAAAGTCGACACTTCTAGGTGACATCTTTGCGGATATTAATTGATCTTGAAGATCTTCATTCCGCTGCAAGCTTGCCCACTGTCGCAGCCAATGGGTCCCTCGGAATAGTACCTGCAAAAGAGATTTTGGTTTGCATTTGTCAAAAACTACTTCATTCCTTGTTAACCAGATTGCCCATATAAGTGCAGATCTTTGCTGTTAATAACAATGCATTATACTTTTTGTTCCCCTTTTTAGACCAAACAACGAACAAATCTCTTATATTTACAGGGGTGTTAATCCAAAAAGTAAATGTACAGAGCGCCACAAAAATTTGGCATAGAACAACAACAACAACAACATAGCCTTTAGTCCCAAGCTAGTTGGGGTAGGCTAGAGATGAAACCCATATGAAACAAAGTACAAAAGAACGTAAAAAGGCACAAGACAAAAGGATAAAGATTAGGGTAGATAGAAAAAGGAAACAAAGTCATGGTTCAGGCACGTTAATAGCTAGCCTCCAAGCGCTCCTATCCAAAGCTAAATCCTTGGAGATATTCCACTCCCTAAGGTCTCGCTTAACCGCCTCGTCCCCAAGTCGGTCTAGGTCGGCCTCTACCTCTCTTTACATTATCTACCCGCTCTAGAACTCCACTACGCACCGGCGCCTCGGGAGGCCTCCGTTGAACATGTCCAAACCATCTCAACCGATGTTGAATCAATTTCTCCTCGATAGGGGCCACCCGACCCTATCCCGAATATCTTCATTCGAACTCTATCCCTTCTAGTATGCCCGCCAAAACCAACGCAACATACGCATCTCGGTCACACTTAGCTGTTGGACATGTCGCCTTTTTGTAGGCCAACATTAAAGACCATACTGGCATCAAAGAGGCGAATCGTCCTATAGAACTTCCCTTTTAGCTTCGTGGTACCCTCTTGTCACATAGGATGCCGAAGCTTGACGCCACTTTTAGCCAACCTCTTTGCGATTCTATGTCTAACATCTTCATCAATGTCGCCATCCTTCAGCCCAGCATAGATCCTAAATACCGAAAAAGTATCCTTCTTGGCCACCACTTGTCCATCCGGGGTGACATCCCCATCCTCGTGCCTAGTCGGGCTAAAGTCGCACATCATATACTCGGTCTTGGTCCTACTCAATCCCGAACCCTTTTCGACTCTAGCGTGTGCCTCCACAGCTCTAACTTCCTATTTACCCCTGCTCTACTCTCATCCACTAGCACCACATCATCGGCAAAGAGCATACACCAAGGGATATCACCTCGTATATCCCTTGTAACCTCATCCATCACGAGTAAATAAATAAGGGCTCAAGTCTTGACCCTTGATGTAGTCCTATGTTAATTGGAAAGTCACCGGTATCGCCATCACATGTCCGAACACATGTCGTCGCATCTTTGTACATATCCTTGATGAGGGTAATGTACTTAGTTGGGACTTTGTGTTTTTCTAAGGCCCACCACATGGCGTTTTCGGTACTTTGTCATACGCCTTCTCGAGGTCAATAAAGACCATGTGCAAGTCCTTCTTACGCTCCCTAAATCTCTCCATCAAGCGTCGTAATAAAGAAAATCGCCTCCATGGTCGACCTCTCGGGCATGAACCCAAATTGGTTTTGGGTCAAAAAAAAAAAAAAAAGGTGTTGAATAGTTTTACGGAAAATGACGGAGAGAGCCTTTGTTTATCTCCATTCCAATTTCTCTAGCCAAGTTATCCTTGGTTAGAACAACACCATTTTTGATATACCACATAAAAATTTTAATTTTCATTGGTAATTTTGTCTTCCAAATATCCTGTGACACTCGACCCCATTGTTAATTAAAGCATCATACATAGACTTGACTGTAAACAAACCGAGGCCTTTAAATCCCACACAAAGACATCTCGTTCTGTGTTAAGTTAATTTGTTGTAAAGATGATACAATGCGGTGCCGGTTTGATAAGTTTACCCCCACTAGATTTCTCCTAAAGGAAATATTTAGTACAGGGGAACTTAGTACATTAGCTATCGAATCTTGTTTCCTCCTTACAATATTAAACAAACTTCGGGAACTTGTCTTTAAGTGGTTTGTTACCCAACCAAGTATCAAACCAAAAGCGAGTTTGTGACCCATCTTTGACATTAAAATGACCCAACTTAAAGAAGCTATCTTTAACATTCATTAGACTTTTCCAAAAGTGCGAGTCCTGTTGGTTTCTTCTCCACACTCCCTAACGTTTTATTTTTAATATATTTATTTCTCAAGTAACTCTTGCCATAGGCCCTCTTCATTTAACAATTTAAATAGCCACTTGCTAAGCAAACATTTGTTTTGGGTTTCTAAGTTTTGAATACCTAGTCCACCCCTGTTCTTTAGGTTGGCGTATAATATCCCATTTGATCGGTCTGTATTTTCTCTTGTGTTGGTCATTTTGCGAGAAAAACGAGATCTCGAAACATTCAATCTTGTCTAGTACCCCTTTTGGCACTTCAAAAAGGACATCATAAACATCGGTAAACTGGAAAGCACCGAATTTATGAGAACTAACCCCCCCTACGGTTAGTAATTTTCCTTTCCAACTACTTAGTCTCTTCTCAATTCTCTCTTCTATAAATTTCAGTCTTTATTAGACAATTTCTTATAGTGCATAGGAAGACCTAGGTATCTAAAAGGATACTTGCCAATGGCATACCCAAATAAATCTGAATAAAATTTCTAAATTCTTGGCCTGTCCAAAGCAAAAAATCTCACTCTTGTGAAAATTTATTTTTAAGCCGGATAGTTGTTCAAAGGTGCTTAATAACAATTTCATGTTAACCGCCTTTTCAACATCGTGGCTCAAAAAAAATCAACTGTATCATCCGCATATTGGAGAATGGATAGTCCATCTGGATTAAGTGCGGTATAACACCTTCTACCTGTCCTGCCTCCTTAGCTCTTTCAATTAGTACGGCCAACATGTCAACTACTATATTAAATAGTATTAGAGACATAGGGTCACCTTGCCTAAGGTCTTTTTTAGTTTGGAAATTTTGGCCAAGCTGGTCATTAATCTTAATATTAACATTACCCCCCGGGTAAATTTTTTTATCCGGTCGCACCACTTTTTGAGAGAATCCCTTCATTCTTAGTGTCTGTTGTAAAAATCCCAGTTAACTTTATCATATGCTTTCTCAAAGTCAATTTTAAAGATCACCCCATCTAGTTTCTTGGTGTGCAGTTCATGAATTGTCTCATGTAATATGATGACCCCCTCCATAATGTTTCTACCCGGGTAAAAAGCGGTGCAGGTTGGTCTAATCAATTTTTGGGCAATGGAAGATAATCGATTTGTTGCCACCTTAGTGAAGATTTTTAAAAGATACATTCAACAAACAGATAGGTCTATATTGTTGAACAACTTTTGCATCCTTCTTCTTGGGTAACGAGTAATTATATTGCCAAAGTTAAGGCGATTAACACTACTAGATAAACGATTTTTGCATGACGGTCAAAAATCATTTTCGTGGCGGGCATTTTGCCCGCCACGAACGGAAGGGTCACGCAAAATCGCCGATTTTCCGTGGCGGGCAAAATGCCCGCCATGGTTAATAATATACAAAAACAAAAAAGAAAAACCGGATCGGCCCGGATCAGGCCCGATCGGGCCCCGCCACCCGCTAGGGTTTCGCCCGTGGCGCGCGTGTGGCCCGAACGAGCCCGCGGCCGTCGGCCGCGTGCCGACAGCTCGAGCTGGAGGCCGCCGCGCCGGGATCGACCTGGAGGCCGCCCCCCAGCGCGCCGCCGTGGCGGATCTCGAGCTGGATGCCGCGGACGCCGCCTTGGATCCGCCCGCCGCCGTAGCGCGAGCGACCTCGAGCTCCACCGCCTCAGTAGCGTAGCGGCCGCCATGGATCCGCCGGGCCTCGAGCTCCACCGCCGTGGCGGATCCGCGCGCCGAGCGCGACCGCCATGGATCCGCCGGGCATGGAGCTCCACCGCTGGATCCGCCGCCTCCGCGCGCGCGACCTCTTACACGCCGCGCTCGACCGCCGCCCGTCCGCTCCCCGCGCTGGACCGCCCGCCGCCCGACGCGCCTCCCGCCCGCCCGTTGCGCCGTCCGCCATGGGAAGGGGAGGGAGGAGTCGGGGAGGAGTCGGGGAGGGATGAGTGAGGGAGAGGAGGAGTCGGGGAGGGGGAGGAGCCGGCCGCGGTGTGAGAGTGTTGTGAGAGAGTGGGTGAGAGATGGGTCTTTGAAACCCTAGCTCCACAATATATATGAGCCCGAGAGGATGGTGGATATGGGCTTTTGGAAGTTATTTTTGGGCCTCGGGACTTTTGGACGACCGGACCCTAATTAACCGTGGCGGGTTTTTTTTTAAAAACCGCCACGGTTAATCGATTTACCGTGGCGGACATTTTGCCCGTCATGGTTAATTAAAAATGCCCGCCACGATAAATCAAGCCATTAACCGCGTGGCGGTTTTTCTAAATGCCCGCCACGGAAAATCTTTTCGGTGCCTCGTAAAATCAATTTTGTAGTAGTGTAAGATGTAAAGTTCCTTGATAAAAATCGTTGAACATAGCCATCAAATCCTCCTTAATTAGATCCCAAAAACTTGATAAAACTCTGGAGGGAAACCATCTGGCCGAGGCGCTTTATTATGCTCCATTTGGAAAATTGCCGCCCTAACTTCTTCTTGAGTGAAAGGCTCAGTCAAGGCTTCGTTTTCCGCATCTGACACTTGGGGGATGTCGGCCGTCTGAGATTCGTCTAATGAGATTGACGATGCATCGGAAGGACCAAAAGATTTTTATAATAACTAGTAATATGCTCTTTAAGTTGAGCATCACCGGTTATAATATTATTCCCATCCTCAAGTTGAAAGATGCGGGTTTTCCTATGCCTACCATTGGCTAAAAGATGATAATACTTAGTATTTGCATCACCTTCTAATAAGTGTTTCACCTTAGCCCTTTGGTACCACTTGAGTTCCTCTTCTCTAAGGAGTTCACCCAGCCTTTCACTTAAAACATGTTTCAAGTCTCTCTCGGTTTCGAGTTAGCATGGTAATTTCCGCTTTCTTGTCTAGTTCATCTAATTTATTTAGCGATTTGCTTTTTCTTTTTGTAAATCCCACTAACATGTTTAGCCCAGCCTCTTAGATATTGCCGGAGTTTTCTAACTTTTTGCTTGCCAACGCTCAATAGGTGACCCCCGAGACTACCACATCCTGCCATACTTGGGACACCATCTCATAAAACCCGTCCCTCAACAACCAACCTAATTCAAACTTGAACCGAGGTTGATAAGTTGTAAACGCACTTTGTTAGTAGATAGTAATAAAGGAGTATGGTGCGAAATCTCTCCGGAGAGAGGATGCCTTTGTAGTATTAGGGTCTTTGAGACTTAAAATCCGTGCAAGTTAAAACTCGTCTAACTTTTCAAAAGTTTGATTTGGCAAATTATTAGCCCGGTGAAGTTCCTACGGACAATTCTAATTCTCTAAGGTTGAGAGTATCAATTACAAACATTAAACAAGAACGGCATTTTTGTCATTAAAATTATCATTATTCTTCTCATCCGGTTTGCGAATAATGTTAAAATCACCACCTATGATAATAGGGATGGTTTCTTTTGAACATACTCGAACCAACTCGACAAAAAAATTAGATTTATGATCTGCTTGGGCAGGACCATAGACTGAAATTAAGTTAAACTTGAAATCAATTTCCTTATGACGAAGCATAAACGAATAAAAAAAATTTCCTTCCTCAATTTGTCCAACATCAAAAGTTTGAGAGTAAACTCCTAGTATCATGCCACCGGATCTACCCCCGTGGAGCCAAACATTGCCAAATAAAATCTCTACCGGCACAAATGGTATTAAGAGTCTTTTGTGGAAAACTAGCTCTACCGGTTTTACGATAAGGCAATAAAATCTAGGTCCTTCTCCTTTGTTAAATCAGAAAGAAATCTATACTTTTTAAAGTCTACAAAACCATTACAATTCGAGAAAATTCCTTTCATTTTTAACAACTTTTGTTTTTCTTTTTTTCTTACAAGATTTGGGGTGTCTTTTTTTAACTGATGATGATACGAGGGGAGTTTATGCGATCAATGGATCACTACTCCCATCACCTAACCCCTCCAAAATTTCCGACCAAATACTATTTAAAGCTTCTAGCTCGGCATTATCTTCAATAGAGCAATCGGTTCCCTCCTCCTCTACCACCATTTTTTTTATTACTCACTTTAGAATTATGTACCATTCTACTAAATTCCAAATCCTTTAAGCGTTTAATAGAAGTAAAACAATCTTTATCATTTTTACCTAAAACTACACCTAAAGCACTTGATGAATTTGCAATAGAAGAATCATCTCTATTAAAAAAGAAGGAGTATTACGGATTATACCTTTCTCGTTGACTAGCTCCAAATTCTTCTTGGCCTTGAGCCTAGCCGCCTTCTCAATGGAGTCTTGATCCACCGCAGCCCGGCGTTCCTCTTCTTTGGATCTCAAAGGAGAGACTGTCTCACTAGGTAACTTACTACCGACATTCCCGAGAATCATTCGAAGGGGTAGTAAAACGACTTTCCATTCTCCATTACCGACTGGGACACCACAGCCCTTGGCTTCTCATTTGGTTGTGCAGTTTTAGTTTGCTCCAAGGTCAAGGACAGCTCACCCTGGGCATATTACCCGCTACCCATTACCCGAACCCGAACTACCCGGATCCGAACCCGATCTACCCGAACCCGCAATTTCGGGTTTGAGTTCGGGTAGCAAATCGAATTACCCGAACTTTTATTGGGTAATTCGGGTAGTAAGTCGCGGTACCCGAACTACCCGAATTACCCGAACTTTTGAAGTTGAAGGAGAACTAACTTTTTTGAAGGATGAAGGAGAACTAACTTGGAGGAGAATTGAACTGAGTTGTTCTTTTGAATATGTGCTTGTGCTTGTGCGGATGTGCAATACTTTACTACTAGTCTACTAGACTACTACTACTTATAAAATTTCAGTTGGATTTGCATTTGTTGTGCCGCATGCGGTACTACTACTAGTACTTGCATGTTTGTGATGAGATCTTTGAGATGTGGTTGAAAACTTCACTTATATCAATTATTTTGTCTAGTTTATGTTGTTGAAAAATTCTATGATGTTTGAGGGTTTTACGTCAATCTACATATTTCGAGGTAATCGGTATATACGAACCCGAACCCGAAATTGCGGGTACCCAAAAATTGCGGGTAGTACAATTTTGGGGCTGTTATCGGGTAACACTTTCAATTACCCAAACTTCTCATTACCCGAACTACCCGACCCGATCGGATCGGGTAACCCGAACGCGCCAGGGTGAAGGACAGCGCTGCACCAGGCTGTACAGCCGGCTGCCCTGATGCCTTCTCTCCACTCGCGCTGCCATTAGCTGGAGCATCACCTGTGTTCCCATCAATGTCCATATTTTCTTCCGCACTTCCACCATTTTCATTATCTTTTTTTGTCTTATCCCCATTGGGATCATCATCTTTTGGATCTCCCTCTTTGGTAATGTCCATGTCTATAACCTGGGGCTCACCATCGAGGATCTCTCTCTCCACTGCAAACTGTAGCTCGTAAACGAAGTCTCCAATCACTATATCCACAAACTCTGGGATAAGTGATGGATCCAGCACTGCTACCTTCATTCTCGCCCTTCCAGTATTTTTAGTAAAAATGGTGTCTCTGACTCTAGGCACTCCCAGGATTGTTCCAACAGCCCAAATGATTTGGAACTGTTTAAACTCATGGGGTAAACCTCTGAACTGAACCCAAACTTTCGGGATTTCTCTCTTATAAACTTCATTATCCACCCCCTTTTCAAATCTAATTTTACCCTCAACTTCTCTTGTGTCCATAGGACCCCAGTTTGACACTGTCTCCAGTAAGTCAGCTGAAGGAAAATTGACAATAAATGCACCAGTTCCTGTTGTCTGAATTTCCCACTTGTGATTCTTTGTGGGACGAAGTCTTTCTAGTTCCACTGCCAATTGATTGACAGTAAGAGAACCTTCAAGTACACGTACCACAGCTCTAGTTTCTTGCATATTATCTTTTGGGTTATCAACCTTTGGAATGAAATAAAACCCAAGACCCTCTACAGCATAACCACAAGGAATAGCGCTTGTATTAGTTTTTTTGCTGTTTGGGCACAATTTCACAGGATGATCTCCAAAACAAATTTCACAACACAGAACTATAGTGCATTCATGTACTGTATGACCCTTAGTAAAACAGCGATAACAATAAGGCTTTCCTTTACTTTTCTTCGCCCCCTGAATAGCTGATTCTAGGATGTCAGGAGTTTTACCTAGCATAGTGAGACCCTCTGTGACACTTTGTGATGGTTGTTCAGACGCCCCAGCGATTTTGCATCAACCACCATCAAATCTTGCTTCTTTGGATGCGTACTGCTCCACCTTGAGATGATGAAGCCCTGCGCCGAACTGGTCTTGGGAGCGCCCGCCACCGAAGCACCCGCCAAGACGCCCGCCTGTGCGAGCGTCCCGGCTTGAGATGACCCACCAAACTGGCCGTTGGCCGCAGTACCGGCCACGACCGCCTGCTGGCCAGGATGGTTTCCCCCAAGCTGGAGATTAGCCAGGGGGGGCTCTGCCCCGTAGCGGCGGCCGTAGCCCCTTTTGTTGACCGCCATGCACGACCCCCCCATGCTGGGGAAGAGGCGCACCTTGATGACCGGTAGGGTTAGCACCCTGTGCCCCATGACCGGCATGGATAGCCGGCATGCCGGCGTGATGCCCCAGAGGTGGATGATGACCACCTCCGATGGCCCCTTGCTGCACCGGCTCCTGCACCGCCATCGCAACATGTTGCCCCATGACCGGAAGATGAGCACCTCCAAAGGCTCCTTGATGCACCGGTGCCTGCTGATGGAACACCGGCCCCAAGGCCGGATCATGGGCACCGGGCGCCACCTCCTGCTGCAAATAACCGGCCTGGTTCCCGACTGCGCCTCCCTGATGTGCCGCCACCGCCTGCTGGTGACGGTGACCGCCATGAACACCTCCGCGCCCATAGCCATAGCGACCACCCGGGGCACGACGTCCTCGACCAGGGGCATGGTGCCCATGACCGAGTTCATTGTAACCACCATGGGGGGCATAGCCATAGGCGCCATGACCACCTCTGCCTCCACCGAACCCATATCCGCGTCCACGTCCACGATGGCCAAAACCTCTCACTCTCCTCACATGATTCCCATCGATCCACTCTCACTCTCCTCTGTATAAATAATGGAACTAACTAGCTGGTTCTTTTTTTTGAAGGAAAATACTGAAAGCAATATGATGTTGTAGTCTTGTCGTACATGTCTACTATAAACTTGGTAAGAGTTAGCTTAGTTTGGCATTGACTGAATAAAATAACTAGAAACGATCGCTACTTCCACCCACGCACGAAAAATTGATGTCCAGATCAATATTTCAAAAAAAAAAAAATGATGTCTAGATCGTCTCCTATTAGCACTACTTTGTTAATTCAATCGCTAGCTAGATCCAGTGGGAACGTCCTGTTATGATTTCTATCGGACCTTTGGGGTACATTTTGGAAGCGACCAAGTATCTTAATTTGCTGGTGGAGATGCCCATATATACAGGCATACGACGCTTTGGCGGTGCGCCGGTGGGAGCACACGCTACCCGTCGCACGCGCCGCCGCCAGCACGGATGGAGGAGGCCTGCATGGACACGAAATGGACGCACACGCATGCCTCCGCCTCAGCTTCATCCGCTGTGAAAGTGAGTAGAGAACGAGGCCACCTCTCGCTGCCGCTCGATCGCCCCCGTTACGTTCCCGGCCGGAGAAGCTTGCACAGCTCCTGGAAAATTAAAGCTCGTCCGGCGGGCCTGCCGTCGTCCATCTCTCTCAGACTCTCAAACAACAACGGCACAGCGCGTACACACACACAAGTAGCAGTAGAGAACGAAGATACCCGTCGTCGATGGGTCACCAACTGCCGCAGTAGAGAAGAAGACGCAAGCGTGGAAGGAATCTGCTTGCTGACGACACGCACATCGCTGTTGCAGATACGGACGCGGCAGACGGCACTGTCAAGGAATCCCCCGCCGAACACACACAACAACACAACCGGCCGGGGCGCAGCCCCCAAATCCGACAGCTAAGGGCGGCGAAAGCTCGATCAGTGCAAAAATTTCCACGGGAACAGCAACCCGTTCTCACGACAGGGTGAGGAAAAAAAACACCATGGCAGGAATAGGTTATCGAGTTCAATTCTCTCGACCACGGAACGCGAGAGCATGCAATGGATAGATCCCGGTAAATGCCGAGACAATTAAGAAATGATGTGTACGCGTTTTGTCTACAGGTCGTGTACCTACGTGACATCTATGTGCTGACGTGTTTTGTCCACAATTATATGATAGATAGGTCGATAGATTCTCTCCATCGAAGTGCTTCGTCGGCGCAAGCAAAGCCCGTCGCGTCTCCACGCTGCCTAGCTAGCTCCTTGCCGAGAACGAAGCAAACAAGGGGAATGTCAGATGGGACGATTGCTCCGGGCTGGTTGGTACAGTCGTACTCCAGGGGAAAAGGTCCGGCAGCTGGCGGCGTGCCCCCACGGCGACGGCGTCGCCAACCGCGGAATAGGCGGGGACAGGGGGCAGAAATGGGTCGAGAAAGCAACTGAATACTACAACGATTGGCCATTGGTCATTGGTCATTGGTCCAGTCCATCTAGAGACGCGATTGAGAGGAGGCGACGAAAAGTGGTCAGTGGACAGAGAGGTTATGTTATGTCAGGTTCGTTACAATCAAAGAAGCCCAATAAACTAGATTTATAACCAAAATATGATATTTTTGGAGACAAACAAGGTGTACAATAACGACAGCGGGGAGGAAGGATATGACAGAATCATTTTTTTACTGTATAGTCAAGAGGAAAATGGCTCATCTGACACATGTTGCAGACCGTGGGAACCTGCAAGCGACCCATGCGCAAACTCACGACAATCACTCTCTCTCACATGTATTGGATTTTGCTAACTTGTCTTAGCTACAAGCCAAGCACTGATATAACTTATTATACTTGCTTGAGGGGTTGAGTTACATTTCCATGTAAATGCACCCGACCGAAATTTATTATATGTGTTATCTCTCTTGCTTTTGAAATTGTGGATGATGTTTTTTGTATGGGCTTGAAACTTATATGATCCAAATTACTGAAACTGTCATTTGGCTTGTTCTGGGGTCGCCTTTGAACTTGGTCGTTTCTCATTTGGCTGTGGTTGACGGCGCTCCTGCCGCCATGGCCGACACCTCGGCACGGAGCCGGTCGTGGCATCCCGCTGATCCGGATGCGTTCGTAGCTTCTTTTCGGAAGCCCGTCGAGCCACCTCTAATCCTGGCCACACTGTGCTTGCGCAAAACGAGAGGTGCCAAGGGCTCCAACACGCGCTGGTTTGTCGATGCTGCCGCCCAAGAGGAGCGCTCGGCTCATTTGCAAAAGAGCGGCCAAACCGAATCAGAGGTGCAAGCGCGCAAGGTAATGTTGCGGTGGGTGGGACTGCTTGCTCAGGCTGACACAGACAACATCTTCTTTGATGAGTTTCACCAGGCGATGCTGTCCATGACGTTCCAGCAGTCCAGTTTTGCCTTGGACACCCTCTTCTAGTGGAAGGGGGTGTAGGCAGTGGTGGGGGGCCGGGGGCTGAGCTAGGTGCGCTCTCCCCGGAGTAACTAGTCTCAATGATCATCTGGTTGCAAAACTCGTTATTTTTGTAATCATTTCATTTGGGATCTAGTAGGTAGGCTTCGGGACCCACACGGTGGCTTCTCGCCTCCTGTGTCGGGTCTCGTTTTATGCTTTACATGTACTGAACTTGCTTTCCTCTTAATTAAAAGCGGATGAATGAGCCGATCACGAAAAAAAAAAACTGCAAACATCATTTGAGGACTTACACCAGGGCCACTAGGAATAAGGGGTGCGGGAGGGGATTTGAGGACTTGTCATTTGAGGACTTATTGTTGAAGTACTCGATTAATTCCCACTTATAAGACATTTTGTTTTTTCTAGATATATAACTTTTACTATACACTTAGATATATAGTAAAATATATATCTATAAGGTGTTTTATAATTTAGAATAGAGGGAGTGCATGTCAATACAAGTCACTTAAGGTTCGATCCGTTGACTGGTAGGAGGTGTCACAACAACTACCAAAATAAGAAATTCTTGGTTCTAACTAGGGATGAAAACGAAAATGATAGTTTCTGATTTTTCGAAGTCGTTTTCGAAGTTTTTTCAATTTTGATGCCTAAATGGAAATGGAAGTGAGAACCGAAAAACTGAAAAATGATAATGGTAAAAATAAATGGAAATGAAAGTGAAAACAATTTTATCCTCTTCCGATCGTTTTCGATGATGATTCCGTATTTAAGCGATAATTTACCGTTGGTAATTACCGAATCAAAGACACACACAACCAACATGCACATAAGGCAAATACTTTTTTGAAAACTAACTATACGGCAAGGATTGTACACATATAGGAACAACGCGTCTACTTAAGAAGGAACTCTAATTCATATTTTTATCACTATGCTATGTCAAGTCAACTTAAAACTTGATTTTATTTTTATCATTGTCAAGAATTGTGGCGATGTTGTGAGTTATCGACTCTTCTCATTTTCTATAGCTTGGTGTGTTTATCATTTTTGAGGATACCATTATCATAGATTTCGACCGTTATCGTTGTATTGTCTGACCCGACTATATCGTTTTTCGAAATTCCGGCATACTGGCGCAGTATTCATTTCCGACAATATCGTATCGATTTCATTTTCGAAAAAAGAAAATGAAAATGAAAGTGATTTAGCCTCCTTCCGATCGTTTCCGACCGTTTTTCATCCCTAGTTCTTTTTTTTTTTTCTGAGGTTACGTTGCTAAAGAGTACATCCAAGTATAAGTTTCAAGAAATGATTGGATCCTGGACTTAACGTGTGGAGGTTTGCTAATGACTTCTCATATTCTTCTTCCAAAGGACGGGACGGAGACTAATCCATGAGAGCATGTATTTCGTACATAATCTCATTTCCAGCGATGTGACATGCTGCCGAACCGGGCGAAAGTGCGGAACTTTCTACGCAGTGGTGCCCTCAAGTGAACAATGCCATGACACAGTATACAATGGTGGAAAATTGGAAATTTAGTTTACTGGTGGTCACTATTTATCATTTTATATACTGGCTAGCAGATGACTCTGAGTCCTTTGCCGGCTGCCCTAGCACACCTGTTCTCACTAGAAAGCCCCATTTGAAGCTTAAATTAAATTTCACGAAACATACAGATATATTATTATTATTTATTTATTATATAAAATTAACACAAGATTACTAGAAGTCAATGATGTATGACTAGGTTTCCTCATCGTTCCATGATGAATGATTAGCTGCCAAATACGTGCGCAAGTACGCAAGCTATTGCATAGTAGTACCAAATGATAATATTGACAAATAATATGTTATTATTAGAAGAAACTAATTAAGCAGGAAGCCAAACTGATTGCTTATTAGCTTCTTCTAAACATCATAGAATTAAAAGGGTAAGGGGATCTTGTTCATATTAAATTGTTGCCAACGTAACTTGACCAGTTGCAACCTATGTTATGTTTGTTATAAGTAGAACCCCTTTTCTCACTATTTTGGTGAGCATTTCTAGAGACCCTAGCCACCCTGCTAAGCTATAAGAGATATAGAGCATTCACTAAAAAGCTTACCACGGGGAGCTATTGTGGATTAAGATAATTAATATTTGGCTTACATCGAATTTTAGACTACATGCAAGTTTGATTGTTTTTACTTTAACTAAGGGCATGTTTGGATGGAGGGAGACTAATAGGGACTAAAATTAGTCCCTAGCCCCTCCCAAGAGACTAATAGGGACTAAAAATTAGTCCCTAGCCCCTCCCAAGAGTCTAGTGAAATTGAAACTAAAAAATTAGTCCATAGTCCTTATGTTTGGTTATTTAGGGGACTAAATGAGACTAAAAATTAGTCTCTAGTCCCTAGTCTCATTGGAACCAAACAGACCCTAAGTCTCCCATGCAAAAAGAAAAAGAGGGACTATTGGTCAAATTGCAACATGCGAGCATTTTCAAAAAAAAAATGTTGGCCGTTGTCTCTCGATTGATTCGTTTTCGTGTTCTTGGCTCCTACAGCAGTTTTCTTCTTTTAGAAAAGACAACCTGAATGGTTTCTGACCTTTTTTTCGAAAGCGCATTAAAGTGTTTCTATATATAAATATGTTGAAAAAATCACTAGTTCAAGTTATATTTTGGAGGCCGTAACGGTGTCCAAAATGTCACTTATTTATATATGGAACGGTTTTAATATGCATTCAGCATCGTTCTTCTAATCTCTATTCCTAAACAAGACAGTTGCCTAAACCTCCAGACCGGCCGAACTCAAGTAGACTGAGTTCGTTCAGTAAAGATGACGTTCTCGCCTAATCATAACCATCGAGTCTACCAAGGACGCCCAATCTTATCACGAGGAATCCAAAAGTGGTCGTTTTGTGCGCTGATCAAGGCGGCAACATCCGTTGAAGAAGACCACACGCCTTGGGGTCCGATTTGGTCGTCTCCCCATGTATGCACGCCACTACCGTTACCTAGTCCACCACGAGTCTCCATCGTGTGATATGAATCCTCCTGGTTGCGTAGGTGCCGGGGCACCCGATTACATGCGTTGCTCCCTCTATATAAGCACCTGGCATTCTGAAGCGGCAACTCACTGCAGCTCTGATCGATATCTCAGCAGCTCCTGCACCTAGCATTGCTTGGCACAGTGGCAACTGGCAAGCAAGCTAAGGAAGCCATGGCCTCTGTTGTTCCGAACCTTCTTCTTCTCCTCTTCTTTCTCAGCTATCACTCTCCCATTGCTCACGCAGGTGGTGATGGCAGCTACAGGGTTCTGCTGCCCACTGGCTCTCTGAGGACCGAGTCCGTCTGCTCCGAGTCCAAAGGTGCACTACACTCTCCGTGCACGCACCAGCATCAATTTCAACTTGGTTGATTGTTTTGTGGCATTTTTAATCATATATATATGACAATCATCGTTTCCCTTGCTTTGATATGGTTTCAGCGGTTCCGTCGTCGTCGTCCGGTGCCACCACGGTGGCGTTGCATCACCGTCACGGCCCATGCTCGCCGTTGCCGACCAAGAAGATGCCAACTTTGGAGGAGACGCTGCACCGCGATCAGCTCCGAGCTGCCTACATCCAGCGGAAGTTCTCCGGCGGCGTGGTCGACAGCAGCCGCAGTGGCGGCTCTGGTGACGTCCAGCAATCTGACGCCACCGTGCCGACGACTCTAGGCACCTCCCTGGACACGCTGGAGTACCTGATCACCGTACGCCTGGGCTCGCCAGGAAAGTCCCAGACCATGCTCATCGACACCGGCAGCGACGTGTCGTGGGTGCAGTGCAAGCCGTGCTCCAATTGCCACTCCCAGGCGGACCCACTCTTCGACCCCAGCTCGTCCAGCACGTACTCCGCGTTCTCCTGCAGCTCCGCCGCCTGCACGCAGCTCGGCCAGGAAGGCAACGGCTGCTCCAGCTCCCAGTGCCAGTACATTGTCACGTACGGCGACGGCTCCAGCACGACGGGAGCCTACAGCTCCGACACGCTCGCGCTGGGCTCCAACACCGTCAAGAACTTCCAGTTCGGGTGCAGCAACGTCGAGTCGGGCTTCAACGACCAGACCGACGGGCTCATGGGGGCTCGGCGGCGGCGCGCAGTCGCTGGTGTCGCAGACGGCGGGGACGTTCGGCTCGGCCTTCTCCTACTGCCTCCCGCCGACGCCGAGCTCCTCCGGGTTCCTCACACTCGGCGCCGGGACTTCGGGCTTCGTCAAGACGCCGATGCTGAGGAGCAGCCAGGTGCCCACGTTCTACGGCGTGCGCCTTCAGGCCATCAGGGTGGGCGGGAGGCAGCTCAGCATCCCCACCTCGGTCTTCTCCGCCGGCACGATCATGGACTCCGGCACGGTCCTCACGCGGCTGCCGGCGACGGCCTATTCGGCGCTGTCGTCGGCGTTCAAGGCCGGGATGAAGCAGTACCCGTCGGCACCGCCGAGCGGCATCCTCGACACTTGCTTTGACTTCAGCGGCCAGTCCAGCGTCAGCATACCGACCGTCGCGCTAGTCTTCTCCGGGGGCGCCGTCGTCGAGCTCGACCCGAACGGGATCATCTTGCAGAGCTGCCTCGCCTTCGCGGGCAACAGCGACGACAGCTCCCTGGGCATCATCGGCAACGTGCAGCAGCGGACGTTCGAGGTGCTGTACGACGTTGGCCGGGGCGCCGTTGGGTTCAAGGCTGGGGCGTGCTGATAATATCGTGATCGATCGGCGTAGACATGGAAGTTCCAAACCATCAACTATAGTAGTATACTTCGATTTTAATTCTCTTTGCGATGCGATTGGAATAACTTGATGCAATTGTGATTGGTACTAATAACAACGTATCATACATACTTGTCACGGACTATAATATACTTGGATTTTAATTATCTTTGCGACCTGCGATAGCAATGTGATCCAAATGTGCAAACTACTACAATCCGAAAGATGATCGTAATTTCTACTGATTGATAATATATGATAGGAATCTGCTCCGGTACTCCCTTCTTAAAAAAAATTGCACGAATCTTAAAGCACGAACTTGGATCCCGCCTGGGCCTGGCCCGTCCAGCTGCTGACCTGAGCCCAGCCCACAGTCCAGATGGGAATTAACGTTGCCGTGACTCCGTCGTTCCCATCGTCCGTCCGTCTGTCCATCCGTGCGTCCCGTGAATCCCTACTCTATCGCTCCCGATCCCATTTCTCCGCGGCTCCCTCACAGCTGGACAGCGGCGACTCCCGGGCATACCCGCAGGCGGCGATTACTGGGCAGCGGGCGGCCATGCCACCGGCCGCCGCACCTCCATCAACCTCGCGGCGCCTCGTTCCGCCTCCGTTCGCGCCCCCAGTCTACGCGCCACTGGCTGCCACGGTGCAGGGCACACCGGCCGGCGGCGATTCTCGGGCAGCGGCGGCCATGGCACCAGCCACAGCAGCCCCATCGTGCTCGTCGCGCCTCCTTCCCCTTCCGTCCGGCACCAGGTTGGAGTCGGGCAAGTCCTTCTGCGTCTTCACTGGAGCCTGTGGAATGGATCGGTGGCCGCCATCCTGGTCCGCATCTTTCTGTTCCCAGATGAGTATAGCTGGACGGCATTGTGCAGTTCCAAGGTCTTAAGGGAAGTAAGATTTGCCAGGATTGAAGGAAGAAACTCCAGATGAGTAGCATTACGCACTCCAAGGCATTCAAGATGGTTGAAATTTTGCATGAACCGTTCTTCAGGCAAACATCCATGGATCTGATTAATAGTCAGTAGTCACATGAGTAACCGAGTTCACTCTCGTCAACGGCTCCCATTGCAAGAGAAATGGATTGCTGATCCTCAGTTTCTCTAGTTTTTCAAGTTGTGAAGTACAGACAGCAGCAGGAGCAAGAAAAGAGCTTCAAGGATCAGAATCAGAATGAGAAGATGGCATGCCTGTAATAGGAAACTCTGTCCAGAGTGAAATTGTATCCAGTTCAGACTTGTTGTAGTGTTCTGAATTATACCTGACTGTTGTGCTGGCACCAAGTGTGTGTTTTTTTATCTTTTTTTTTTTGTTATGTATAAAATCATTGTACTACCATGTTCTGTGTGCTGCAGGTACTAGACTTATACCCCCCATCTAGTACTTTTTGGCAATGCAACGCAAAGGCAATTGGATCAGGCTATTTTTAGTGAAAACCTGAATATAGTGGTTCACTGAATGCACTTGTCAAATATAGTTTAGGATTTGATAGCACAAGAACCTTTATTAAAGAAATGACAAATTGGCATCATAAAGACTTGTCTTTTAAAAAAATGCACGCAGGTTCTGTTTTCAACATTTTGTCATGTATATGTCAGCCTCGCCATCATAAAGACTTGTCTTGCCATCATAAAGTAATGACAAATTGCTAGAAATTCTATCAATTTGCACAGGAGGTAACCTGCAGTCACCTTTCTCAGCCCTGCAGACTTGGAGATATCACCAGCACATGAGTTCACAATCAAGTCACACACAGACTGAATATGTAACAGACCCACTGTTCAGTCACATTTCTCACATTCAAGTCTTAAAAAAATAACAGCTATAAAAGGCACACGGAAATTTCTCACTCCGGCCAATAATTTGCATAGCTGTTCACATTCGTTGTATATAGCACCAAATTGCTGTGCAACTGTAGCCAAACAAACCATTCAACCTAATATTACTTCTAAACAAAATCCATGTCTCAAAAAAACTAACAAACCAGTCTGATATAAATGGGAATATATTCTTTCTAATCCTAATATCATTCTCTAATCCTTCGATGCCTCCACGATGGCTTCAACGCCTTGCCTGGCTTCTTGCCTCACATTTGTAGGGGAATATATCAAGTCCGCAATCAATCTCTTTCGAAAGATGTGCACGTCGTCCTGAGTAACAAGTCCATCATCAGTACTCGCACAAACAAGTAAGTAAAATGAATGTTAAGTACAAAGCAAGTGTCGGGCTATTGACTGACCTGTGTGAAATCTCGGACAAGCCTTGTTCCATCCCAGAGCTCCATATACTTGAGCACAAATAACCCACAGGAGGTCCTGCGAATATCCAAGATGATGATCCGATAATATCCACAAAAACAGTTTTTGTTTTATTTCATAAAAACACTTCAATACTAAGTCACTCTAGTCCACAAATTTATAATCAAATCATTAACATTCATTATCAAGAATATTAGTACTGTTGGTTTAAGATTAAAAGAAAACTATAAGACAGGGTCCCAACCACCTAATTATGTATCTTAACACACTCTCCTATATACTCTTGCTCTAACCCTCCATTGTTCATCAGCTCAGAAACCCTTGCTGTTTCATGGACAAAATTGTCCTAACAGGCAGTAAAACCCTTGCTGTTTATCCTCATGGCAGTAAAATGAGGAATGCAAAACATCAAAACAGCACAAGTAGAAATTACAACAGAATTGTTAAAGCAAGTTCCTCAAATGATTTCCTTCTCAGGTAGCCATGCGAATAGGAAGGAAACTAAGATAACTCTAGACACTGGTATAATACATGTGCTACATGCTGGATGTACTAACCCATCAGTTTGTCTTGGCAAATTAGTTATGGGACGGATTTCGTACGTGCCCATATGCTTCCTCTGCAACAATAGACACATGTTTCAGGCTCACACATGCAAAATACAAGATTCAGGCACATTCAGAAACTGCAAATCTAACAAATCGAATTAGGAAAGGCTCTGCACATTTGCTTGAGCAATTCAGGAACTGCACATCTACTAGACTGCTACTGCCAGATCGGGGAGCCATTCATGTCAAGGTATCTACTCCAGTTCTGAGTTTGGAAGCTTCACCATCAGCCGCACCCTTGTGGCCGGTGCGACGAGCACGATGGGGCTGCTGTGGCCGGTGCCATGGCCGCCGCTGCCCGAGAATCGCCGCCAGCCGGTGTGCCCTGCGCCGTGGCAGCCAGTGGCACGTAGACTGGGGGGCGCGGACGGAGGCGGAACGAGGCGCCGCGAGGTCGATGGAGGTGCTGTGGCCGGTGCCATGGCCGCCCGCTGCCCAGTAATCGCCGCCGGCGGGTATGCCCGGGAGTCGCCGCCGTCCAGCCGTGATGGAGCCGCGGAGAAATGGGATCGGGGCGATAGAGTAGCGATTCACGGGACGGGGACGCACGGACGGACGGACGATGGGAATGACGGAGCCACGGCAACGTTAATTCCCATCTGGACTGAGGACTGGGCTCGGGTCAGCAGCTGGACGGGCCAGGCCCAGGCGGGATCCAAGTTTGTGCTTTAAGTTTCGTGTAATTTTTTTTAGAAGGGAGTACCGGAGCAGATTCCTATATGATATATTATGTTGCTTTTGGCGTGTAATTGGTATCAAACCACGTACGCACACATATGCTAGCCGCGTACACAAACCCACTACACAGGCTAACCACGTACGGTCGTACTTACACACTAGCCACCTACAATGTCAGATACACCCTACAAGAAGAAAGACCTCGCGTTTGTATCTGATGAACGCTCAGAATCGTTAATGTTTAATCAGTGAACATTCAGACTAGATATTAAACTTTTAACCAAATAGTTTTGAACATTGACTCCAATTTGAAATTTCATTCCAGTGAAGATCCAAACTTCCAACTCTTTTATCTTGTAACCTTCAGCTTGATGATTCTAAAGTTCACTAGTTAAATGAACAGTGAATACATATGCAATAGAGTAGAAGTTAAAATAACATCAGATGAATTTATCACCGGCTGTGATTATGGAACACTGTATGGATACCAAATCTTGATGAGCATATGGGAGGCGATATTTGTATTGGTTCAAGCAGAGGATACCCCATGTCTGTTTTGTGTAGTTGTATTACTGGTATGCCCAGGTGCGGGATTGGCTCTAGATAATTTGGACCATGTATGATAAGATGATGTCTATGCTGATGAGACAACACGTCCTTGAGCATCACGTGCAAGACAGCCGATTATTTTTGTTTATTCGATGAACTAA
Organism: Hyparrhenia diplandra; assembly: GCA_015847255.1. Lineage (NCBI taxonomy): Eukaryota > Viridiplantae > Streptophyta > Magnoliopsida > Poales > Poaceae > Hyparrhenia > Hyparrhenia diplandra. The sequence continues at coordinate 32,497 of JADLZK010007488.1, forward strand.
TGCAAGATCTTGCATCAACTTTTTCTCTCTCCCTGAGGACTCGGCACCTTTTGTGACGAAATCGATTCATTCAGAGGTGCATGAGTGGTGGCTTTGTGAAAGCCACGGGAGAATCGCTAAGGGCTTCCCCAACGCACCACCGTGGCGTGCTGCCCCAACTGCTACATATGTACTTTGGATTATGGGAGTGTGTGACTTGAATTATTGATTTGGTGGCCTCACAGGTCGCCGAGTCTCCTCAAGGAGCGGACGGTGGCTACATCGACAAAAAGCTCGAAGCAAAGACAGACATGTGAGACGGAGTGATAGTCTCTTCCCTCTCAAAAGCTGCAGCATGCATTGGGTCCCTCGAAAAGCTGATGAGGAGCTTCGACAAAAAAAAACGATGGGAGATGTATTGCTCTAGTGTATGCTTGCATCGGTGGATGTGAATTTAGACTAGGGCAATACGCGGCCGTTGCTAGCTTTGGGGAAGCCCTAAGGGAATGAGCAACGGTGGCATACATTCCTGTTAGCCTCAGCTAAAAAGCACGGTACAGTACAGGTAGACGAATGTGGAGTTTGAGGCGCTCATCTTCCAACGCGAACATACAGCAGAGCGAAGAATCTTTCTGACAGTCTTTTGTGGCACATGTGTGGTCCCAGTTAGTTATCAATGGTTTTCTTCTCTCCAACGCGGATTTGGAGCTGCTTCAACTTTTGTCAGGCCAGGGCATAGGACGCTTCTACAGGCATCACTGACCTTCAGTAAAGCCACTAGCAGGTGTGATCTGGGCATCGGCTGTTGATATGGCCACTGGGGCAGTATACCAACACATCGCGATGGTAGGACTTCCCCAACGTAGTGATGTGGCGTCTTTGCCCCGTCGTCCACATCTTCACCCAACCTCCATGTCACAATAGAGGTAGTGGCCTTGCAAAGATGTCGAGGCTCTTGCAGGGGAGTCGATGTGGCGTGCTGCCCCGTCGTGCTCCTAAAAGCTGCAAGCAAAGACGCCCGGCGGCGTTGCGGCAAGGGAGCCACATGGAGGTGACCACGCCCGGACGAACACGGATAAAGTAATCCACATTCTAGGCCTGGCAAGGACAGACGTCACTTGCAGCCTGCGTTGGGAATTTTAGCAGCCTAAAACAGTGATGCTGATGTGGCCTGGGCCTTTAGGTTGAGGCAAGACGTGAGTTATGGCCCGCGTTAGGGAAGCCCTAAGGGCCGTTTGGATCCTTCATTTTGGACGAATTAGAATCTATTTTTAAGAAATTAGGCTATTTGGTTTGTTATTTGAGATTCCACAAGTTTCCAATTTTCACATATAAATGTATCTCAAATTTATAGAGCGGAAGATAAAAAATAAATTTTATGAATTATTTCTCTTCAACTTAAATAAAGTCGGATTCTATCGATTCTTCACCCATTTATACAATGATGAATTGCAAAGTAATTTTAGAGGTTCTTTCTGGTGGAGAGAAATTCTTAAACTCCTACCAAAATTCAAGGACATTGCTACTGTCCAAATTCAGGATGGGACTAGCTGTTTCCTTTGGAAAGATCTTTGGGATGACACCTCAACTACTCTAAGTCAGAAATATCCACAGCTTTATTCATATGCAAAGAATGGCTTCATCTCAGTGCATCAGGCTAAAGCTACAGTTCCTCTTATCTCTCTTTTCCACCTTCCTTTATCAGTTCAAGCATATGATCAGTTCAACAATTCTCCTCTACTCTCCAGAATCTTGATCTCAGTCAGGTGCATGATACTTGGAAATATTTTTGGGGAAATCAGATCTTCTCCTCTAGAAGAATCTATAGAAAGTTCATTGGAAATTCACAGGTTCATCCAGTTTATAGATGGTTATGGAAGACTTCTTATCAAAACAAAAGGAAATTCTTCTTCTGGCTTCTACTCAAAGATAGACTAAGCACTCGAGATTTGCTTCGCCGAAGAAATATGTTTCTCCCAGATTACAGCTGTGTGCATTGTATTCGGAGCTGGGATGAATCCCTACATCATCTTTTCTTCGATTGCCCCCTTGCTCAGGCCTGTTGGAGTACTTTGGGGCTTCTGGTTCCTCGAATTGTGGTACCACTGAAGTTATTGAAGCCTTCAAAATTCAGCTGGGTGTGCCTTTTTTCCTGGAGATCATTATATCTATGTGTTGGGCCATCTGGATGCTTCGCAACGATTTGATCTTCAGGGGAATCTTTGCTTCAATTCATCGGTGCAAAATGAGCTTCAAATCTGAATTTGCCTTGGTTATCCAAAGGGCAAAACCTTCTTCTTCCTCAGCATTAGTTCAATGGCTAGACAGCTATGTGTAATTTTTTAATCTTTTTTGTAAATTTTTATGTTTCTTGAGGCTTTGCTTGTAAGAACAATTTCGTTTTAATTCAATAAAAGCACAGTAGGGGCTTCTTGCCCCTCCTGTTTTCCCTCAAAAAAATGAGATTACGTGCTTATGTTCAGTGCCAAGATAATTTTATGCATATGATCCACAGTGAGTACTGTATGTGAAGCAAACGGCACGCAAAAGACGAATTAAGACAAATGATGATAAGCGAAGTTCTCTTGCTAGAAAAGACGACTCCTCTGCTTCCCACCGATTCGGACAGGGCCTATCGACTCCTCTGCTTCACATCACAGCGCGGCGCGGAGCAGACAGGCCCGGCCACCCGCCGCCGGCGCGGCCTTGCTCTTCCAACTGAAGTGAGGCGCTTGGGTACGCATCCTTCGGAGTTCGGATCCGCCTCCATGGCTGCGGCTTCCGACCTCCTCTCCATCTTCTTTCTCCTCCTCCTGCTCCCCGCTTCTAACGCCATCTACTGCGACGAAGACGACTGCTACGACCTCCTAGGGTACAATCTCCCTCCTCTTCCCCTCAATTTGACTGGTTCCTTGTCCCGCTCAGCAATCGATGTGCCGCAGGGTTAAGCAGGACGCGAACGCCTCGGACATCAAGAAAGCGTACTACAAGCTCTCTCTCAAATAGTGAGTTCCTGGCTTCCTTCCTCGGTTCTTGCCCCCGATCCGACCCGACACTGATCGTTTCTTGCAATTTCTGTGCTGCGCAGCCATCCGGACAAGAACCCCGATCCGGAGTCGCGGAAGCTCTTCGTCAAGATCGCCAATGCTTACGAGGTCTGGCGTGGACACACCTGCCCATTTGCATCTTGCTTGCATATCTTCCTGGCTGGCTGAGTCATTCGTGGTGCCCAAGATATATTGTCTCCAATTCCACGCTTTGGTGCCAATGCTGGAAGATTAATCACGTGCACTGATATGTTAATGAATTCCATTCGTCTATTTTATTCAAATCGGTACAGTAACCACAGTATTTGGAATCCCACACAAAATGGTAGGCACTTGTCAAGCTATGAAACCTGTAGTAGGAGCTAATTGAACTTTTTGGCATGGATACTTTTTATACTTGGGTAAAGTCCACAACACTAGGTGTAATCTGAACAAACTATCACAACACCACAGCTCTGAAGACATATATCATGGAACTACATGTTTGGCATTGTTTTTTAATACAGAACAACAAATTGGAGTTCTCTTTCTTAAGTTCATTTCTGACAACTGTTGTCTGAGGTGACATAACCACATCTCCTGTTACTTGAGGTGGCTGAAATGTCCTTAAATATGTAGTCCTGTGATAAAATGAGTTAGGAAATGCATGGTTCCTTCTCCTTGATACATGTCCTTATATTTGCAATTTGTGACAGTTTTTCCTAAGTACTTATCAAAATTTAGTCTTCCTTTATTTATCCGAGTCCTCTGAGTTTTAGTTTTTCCTTTGAGGTTTGATTGAATAACTCATTTTTATGAGTGACCAGTGCTGATATGAAATCAGTAATTAATGAGTTCGTTTGCTGGCTCAAGAACCATTCCCATGGCAAGAACAGAGTTGAGATTATTCTTAATTGCTGGTCATTGCTTGCTGGCTCAAGAACTTCTACCACTGGATAAATAATTGAAATAACATTTGCAAACAGCTTCACATATTTGCCAAATTCATGCAAGCTGGTTTGTTCACCAATTGGCCATTTTTTGTGGATTTCGCAGAATCCACAAAAATGGCTATTTGTGAACCCGCGAACAAGCCCGCTTGCATCAGAAGCTGAAGCTTACAAAACCAACTTTCATTGCAGTTGGTCGATGTGATTTCTGCAAATTTCTATCTCCTTTCTAAAATGGAACCGTAATAAACATACTGATCTTGCACGATGAAATTAAATAGTTCCTTTGTGTGGCATGTTGCTGCTGACTAATACTTACATCTTGCCTTGCCCTTTGTTTAATTCTTAATTTTGTATACCTTTGACTTGATTTGGTAAACCCATCCCTGTCCTGATTTGCCCTTCCAAATGTTTGGTTCCTGAGCTGTTATAATTGTTTTTATCTGTCAGATTCTGAAGGATGAATCCACTAGGGAGCAGTATGACTATGCCATTGAACATCCAGAAGAGGTAAACATGCATTCCCTCCCTGTCATGAAAATTATGTAACTATGCTATTATCAACTCTTCATCATTCCATTAAATGCTTTTCTGCTTTCTGTCACTAGTACTACTAGAAGCATTTTTAACTTGTAAGAATGTTCCAACCTTTTCACATTCCATGGTCACATAGTTTTATTTATTTAAATAATTATGTGCAGTTAATTTCTATTTGTCTACCTATTTACATACTACTTACTGCTGTGTACTTTGGCTTTAACATTATTAGATATGAATGATTGAACTATTGTCCTGTTTGGATTCTAGGATATTTTATTTTAAATGCTAGCTTCTAGAATCCAGCTTGGAATCCAAAACACACATAGCTTCTGGCCAGCTTCTACAAAAAGAGAAGTCTAGCTTGCACAATCTTTATGGCATCCAAACACAGCCTGTATCTGCCCGATGTCCAAATTGACTTTTTATATGAGTGAATTACACTTAATTAGATCTTTAGCCTTTTCAGACCTCAGTAAAACACATATACTAGATGGTGAACATTGCTTTTCCCTATAATTCCATCCTGGGTATTTGCCAGTTTGCCACTATTTGCCTCATTGTTACCTGCTAGATTTTTTGTTATGCCTTCATCTGAATTAAGAGGTCCATTGGAACCTCCTCAATCTTTTTACCTGCTAAACATACGTTCCTAATACATTTTTCGAAGCAGCAGTAGTCAATGTTGTTTGTTCCATGTTGTAAATACTATTCTCAAATAGACCTTTAGCCTCTTAGGACTGAAGAAATGCTTGTGCTTATAAAAAGAATTGTGGTGTTCCTTTTGATTTGTTTCATCTTTCATGCTTTTCTGTTGTTACATATCGTTTCCCAAAACATTTCTTTCTGGATAAATTTTTATGTGCTCCATGGAAGACCTGATGACTCACTATTATATCTGTAATAGCTATTGTGAAAATACATAGCCTAGCAAGTGTAGCAAAACTAGAAGTATGCTACATACGTACTATTTTAGCTTATTATACATGCTATATCTACTTTATTTGTTAACTTAATTAATTTTCTACCTCAAAGCTTCATCCTTGGTTTAAGTTTGAATTTGAAAATACATAGAAATCAGTTTTTCTGAAAAATAGTTACTTGCATTGAACAGACCTAACTTTACTTTTTTAAAAAAAATGGATACCCATATCTTGAAAACTGGAGCATTATTTCAGAAATCAATTATTGCTCTCAATGTATTTATTAAAATCTAAGATTTTTTTTAAAAAAAATCATACTTAATAATTATATGAAGGTAAATCTAAGAGTGGTTCTGTGGTTTTTGTCTGTGACATCTGCGCAGTGGTACTGATTGTCTGTCCCATTCATTTCAGGTTTTCTATAACACAGCTCAGTACTATAGGGCATACTATGGACATAAAACGGTTTGATTTTCCATCCATGAAAAGTTTGTGCAGCAATGTTCCTTGATAGTACTACAACTAACTGTGCTGTCTATGTGTAGGATCCTCGTGCTGTGTTGATTGGTCTTCTTCTAATTGTTTCAGCATTTCAATACATAAATCAGCTAACAAGGTATAACCAGGTACGAACAGGGAATTGAAGGAAAATATAAAGCTGTCAACTTTTTTTAGTATGTTTCGTATTTGTTGTTTATGGACCAAATGCTCAACACATTAAAATTTCAATGCTGATAGCCAGCATGCTTTAAGAAATTTGTACATACCATCAGTTATAAACTTATATTGCTTCAAAAGAGTGGATGCAGTTTTTTTTAGTTATCTGCACATTACTATTATATAAGGTTGACTATTTTTTTCAGCATTTCCACTTAATTTCTGCTGAACTTTTTACTATACTATCTCAATTTTGCCGTCATTTAAAGTTTAAAACTGTACACACAGTTTTGATCTTGGCAAAACCTAGCATAGTAGGTTGAACTATTTTTGTTGAATTAGATACAGTATTAAGCTTCATCTGTAATTTTTCTCTAATCAATATTGATTTTTATGTTTACATGGGGAAAAGCTTTGCAACTAGAGAACTATCTAATGCATTATTTATCTCTATATATGCCCTATTCTCATGAATTTCAACATAAAGCAAATGCGGTACTATATCCTTTGCTCACTCACAAAATGGAAATATAAACAAATGTGCATGGCCTCGTGCAAATGTTGAAAGTGTAATACCCATATTGCAGGCCATGGAAAGTGTAAAGCAAACTCCTGCTTATAAAAATAGGTTAAAAGCTTTGGAGTTTGAGCGAACAGGAGGAATTGCTAGCAAAAAAGAAGGGTCACAAGCAGGTGGATAAGTAAGAAAAAGACTTCTGATAAGCCTGTTTCTTTTTTTGTCTTATTTTCTTGAGGCAAGACTCCTTTTATTCCAGCTCTATTTATATACTACTTTGAAGAGATCTAAAAGTTTAAAGATATGTCTTGTGTATTGCCAATTTGATGTCGGAAAGTGTTCAACAGGCTTGATAGATTACTTCGCTTTTTGAATTTATTTGTTCTTTTAGAAATAGTATTTTCAGGAAGGTACATGCTGATATCATGATGGGTTCTGGATGTACTTAGTTTTCTTTGTACTGATGTTGTTTAGATGCAGTCTACTGATGTTGATATCATAATAACATAGTTTCTTATAATTTTTTGTTTCTAATAATGTAGGAAAGTTGAAGAAGAGCTAAGTAATGAAGTTGAATTGCAAATTCATGGGGTTGAAAAAAACCGTCTGTCTGGAGGCTGTATGGTGTCCAATTTATACTTTTGCCTTACTCCATTGGCAAGGTCAGTTCATACCTTCTAAACCTGTCCATTTTGAGCTTAACAAATTACAAAGAGACCCACCTGCAACATTAACCGTCTTAACTTACCTGCTCTTCATTAGAAATTTGGCATGAGGCATATTGACTGAACATCTGTAACTTTTGTTGTGGCAGGTGCTTACTTGGAAGATTTGTTGGTTTTTGGAGATACCGGGTAAAGAAATTGCCATATACATGGGAGGATGCTTGCTACTTGACTTGGATTTCACTCCAGATACCTGTGAATACATGGAAAAATATTGGTAATTATACAATTGAACTCATCTATAAATATTGAGATTCAGTTTTGCGAGGTTTATGGTGGCAAAGGTTGTTTGATATTGTAACATAACTAGAACAAATGCTAACAGATAAATGTACAATAGAACCCTACTGCTGACGAGGCCCTAACTGACTGGGGTTAGGCTGTTTGGGACTCAGGATGTCAGCTGTGCTTAGTATACCATGATGGAGTTTTGTTATGCATAGCTGCAGCATAGTCCCTCCTTCTGTGGTAGTGAAGCTTCACCGTGATGGAGTTTTGTTGTGCTGACTAGTTAAATGTGCACTGTATTCCATGGGATATCATCAGGCACAACAATTTTTTTTTTTTTTTTTTTTTATCTTGCTATTTTACATGGAAAACTATATTGGCATGTCTAGTGTGTTGTTTATCAAAAGGCTTGGAAAACTACTTCATTGGTGTAGTGCATAATTTAGTCTTAAGAGCTTAATATCAAAATACATTCACCATAAAATCATCGCAAAGTACAAGAGAAAAACTCTTGAAGACAACATTTCCCCACTGTAGAGATGTTGTTTATTATTTGTGTTCTGCATGTTATTCAATCATTAAGTGCCATTTAGACTACGTGCAAACAACTCATACCATGGCGTGTTGTGTTATGTGTGAATTGCATGGAACCATATTATAGACATCAATCATTGGGAGTTGTTGGTTGTTACTGTATGGTCAGGTGTGTGCTGCTTGTCAGTGTGACTAAGCTTCATACTCTTCATAGAGATATTGAGCAAACTGGCCTTGTTATTTAGCTAAACACTTAAAATTGCATTATTGCTGGAATGATGATACATAATGTGATATGTTGTGTTTCAGATGAGTCTAGGAAGGAGGACCTTGTGAGACGACACCTATGGGAAAAGAGCAACATGGAGAGGTACATTGCAGAGACGAGGAAGGAATCAAAGCGTAGGAGGTAGAGGTAGCAGTGTATACCTGAGACTACAGCAACTTTCAACAATACACAGCATGTTGAACAATTCGAGTGAAAAGTTATAGGCCAGGCTTGAGTTCACCGATAGCTAATTGCTAGGGGGAAGAACTCCAGACACTGTTGATTTGTTAGTGTCACGAATCACCATGTTGAGGATCCCCAGGAAGTGGTGCAGAACTAAGATGCATAGCAATTTTGTAACGCGAAATAAGGAATCATGTTTGGACTTTGTTTCTGCACAACGACTTGTTTTGTCTACTAAATGAACCATGATACATGTGCACTGGAAGACAAAATTGAGGTAATCAAAGTGATCTGTTTTGAAGGCGACTTTTATACTTTATTAGGTGATTGAAACCAACTTGTTTCTTAATCTTGATTTCCGAGTAGCTAGTAGTAAAATCTCTGTCCGCGGGAGAATTTCGTGCATGGAGAGCGCCTTCTGCTGCGCTCGCGAATGAGCAAGCGGATGCAGCGCCACAGGACCAACCTCGGCGTGCTGCACGAGCTTTACCCGTTTCCCTTGCACGCCAGATCGCCTTGCACCGAGCATGCGAATCTGTGCAGTTTGCGTAGACGCATTTCTGTCCTGCCCATCAACATAACACACGTACTTATGCTCCAACACCCCTCATGTTGAGGCTCTCTTGGCCTTATACGTTTCAATCTTGAGACTTCAGTTTTATACCACATTGAGTTATATGCAACATGAGACTCTACCAAAGTCCTTAAGTCGATGAAGAGAGAGACAATTCAGTTATACTTTAAACCATTTTCCATGAGGGCGGTGGAGACTGAGCCGTAGCTCATTACAATCCCAAGAACGAAGAACAGTTTCGAACAATAATAAAGCCTTAAGCGGTGAGGATCAATTCAAAAAAAACACCGCGCTGAGGCAGGGGCGCTGAGGGCCTGGGGTTGATAGTAATTTTTAGGCAACGAGGTGATGACATAGATAGCGCGTAGTTAGATTTCTAGCTACATAATAACTAACATTAACTAATTAGGCCCGTCCCCTGACGGGGTAATCGACGATCGATGGACGGCGGCCGGTGTTGCCACGCATGGTGAGCATCTGATGCAGCAGATCCCTCCGAAAGCTTACTATCGTTCCCTGCATGCAAGAATATAAAGCTGATGAGATGTTACATTCTTCTAGGATCTGATAATGCAAGCCGTTCTCTAATCTCTAGTCGCATCGCATATATATAAGATGTAAAGCAACCAAAACTTGATGCTTAAAGAGTTCTACTAGCTGTCAGTATCAGTGACAAGTGGTCAATTACCACTTACCTCGCTGACAGTCTGCCTCAGATCCTTGCCGTCGAATTCTCTGGCGTAGAACAGAGTGTACATGCCCGTGTTATTGCTACAGATTAGATATAGTTGGGTCAACAGCCATATATTAGTATCACAAATGAAATGTGAACGACATACTTGCAACGACTGCGCATCCCATCAAAATCCAGTAGAATTTCTGTTTTCCAGCTGTTGGGGCTGGACTCCTGGTGATCATAGCCATGCGAGTTGCAGTAGAACCATAAGCAGCCGAGGAGAGCGCTAAGAAGCTGGGGTGCCGATGAAGAGTGCTTCTTCTTTATTGCCTCCATGTTTCTGGCGCTGCGGTGCAAGAGAGGGTCAAGGATGTTGAGCCGCTTCTCCATGAAATCCCACACATAGCACGACCACGAACCATCTAGCTCTACTGGGACAATCACCTGCAAGCCGTACATCCTGATGAGGAACAACATATATGCATTGCAACAAATCCTAAATCTAGACTGAAATCATTAGAAATCCACCATACCATCCTGCAAAGTCCTACATCGTAAGGGATGTGTGCACCGGTAAACATGGATCTTACTGTCGGTGATGACTCATCACATATCTTGTCTCCATGCTCCAAGGCTGATGACTGCGATACAAGTGTGACGAGATCAGACACCCGGTCAACATGTACAATGGAACAATATCTGCACATGACACTGCTTCCCAGACTCGGTTGCATGTAATCATTATCAGGATATAGGAACTTACAGACCACTCTGCTGGAAGAAAGTGCCGCCACCTTGGTTCTGAATTGCCACTGTTCTGATAAATCTCATCATCTAGCTGGCGGTACAGACGCATAGCTAGGTTACAAACATCTTGTTCTAGTACCCCGCCACGAATCATTTCAAGCTTGATGGGCTGTCCATTTACTGCTATCGAATTAGGTTCCTCAAGAATGACCCAGGTCCTGATCGAACAAAATGGAAATTGATGCATTCAAAGCATACTCAGAGAAAAGGAAAGTAATACGCATCTGTATGACTTAACCCACCACTTAAGCTGGTCGTCCTGATAGCTGCATGCCTCTAACCACTTGAAGCACGCTTCGGCTTCATTTGAGGGTGGCGTTGGGTGAACCAGTCCCATTTCAAATGGTGAACGTCCAAAAGTGTATTCTTTCTTCATCTTTGGGCCATTGCAGCTGGGAGTACACGCTGTGTCGGATTCAAAAGGATTGTAATCAAGGATCACGACATCATCTTCTGGGGTTGTTTGGGATGCGTTTCCTTGAGTCACTGGCTTTTCTTCTGCCACAGAAAGCAGGAAACCATTAGTTTCTTTGCGTATCTTGCATACTAGAAGATATAACTAATCTTGCAAATGATCAATACATAGTTAAATTTAAAAACAACAGATAGGTATATATGGGCGAATTTGCCACGGTACTCTGGTTACACCAGAGGAGCTAGGATCTCAAACAACTCTCAGCTGTAATTTTTTCAAACTAGAATGTATTTAACAATTAGAAATAAAAAGTGAAATATATCTGAAATCACAATAGTAGTCCCACCTCCCTATCAGGAAGCCAACCAGAACTCTCTCGTCTCTCGTCTCTCTCTCTCTCTCTCTCTCTCTCTCTCTCTCTCTCTCTCTCGTCTCTCGTCTCTCGTCTCTCTCGTCTCTCTCTCTCTCACACACACATTAATACATTAATACTATTTTCAATATATTTCAGCCTAATTTTATAGGAAACCACAGCAACATGAATTGTTTTATGAATGATGATGATCAAGTGATACCTTCGCACCAAATAAATCTATCTTTTATCTTTTTACTTTTTTTGTATATTTTAGCTTTCCCTCTTTTGCCCAAATCTTTTACAACCTATATGTAACAACTCTCTACAAAATAAATTGCTCTTGTATAACCTGGACAAGATGATGCTGCAGCAAATTTGTTTTGGTAATTGTCACATGGGGTTCCTTCTCTGACTTCAAATTCCGTTTGACTGATTTTCTCAGATGGAACTTCTTGCTTGGTTCTCGGATGCAGATTTGAAAACACGCCCTTGGGATTTGACCTTGACTGAGCCCTGTAAATAGTTACACAGATCTATAATGTGTAGCCCAGAGCAGAACAAGAGCTTAATTATAAAGAAGATATCATCCAATATGAATAATGTCAAAGCATTGTGTACCGGGAGCAGAGTTTTTAGGATGGAAGCTATAAGTGATTACACAGTCATCAGAACTGTCCGAAGTAGTTTGGCATGAACTCATCTGACCCACTGGCGCTTTTTCTGCTTCAACACGCGACAACACCGTAAGTTTGATCTGATGTACTGAATGTTTCAGAAAAAAAACTCACAAGTAATTGGTTGTAATACTGTTAGTAGACAACTACAAGTGTGATATTGCCAAGTAGATGTATCTACCAACCCCCTGAAAACAAATGGAATCCAGGGTGAATGTAAGATGATCTGTATAACCTGTAGGGGGTGAAGCTTCTTTGGCCATGTCACAAAATTTTGATCGGTTCCTTTTCTTTGGCCATGTCACAAAAATTTGGGTTACTGGTTGCTGATTTTAAGTAGCTCTTTAGGCCTAATCTCTGCCTGTAACCTGCAACTGATAATATACAAGGTCCTCACTTTCAAACATCGAGCTGAACAAGAACTTAAATATGACAGAAAGGGCTCTAATATGATTAGTCATAGAGCATCATGTACCTGGGAGCAGTGTTGCCAGAATAGACATTGACTCTGTCAGTACCTTCAGTGGCATCTACATGACAAGAAAGAAGCACCACGTACTGATCAAAATGTACCATCTTAATAGAAATAATGATGAAACCCCAGCCTCTTTTGCACATATGTTAATATGTACAATAAGAGAATTAATCTGACTCACCATGCACAATTGATGGCATGTCTGTATTCTTTGTACTATCATGATGTTCTGACTGCAACAAGAGAAAAATTTATACATTAGTATATCCTGAATCCAATAATTTTTTTTACAATTTCAAAATTGTTCTGTTTTCAAGGCTGAAATCAGGTATTCTATATCTCAGTCATGGTTTCATCAGTTCCTGTATGAAAAACACTTTTTTTTTTTTTTTGAAAGAGGAAGATTTTCTTCCCATTCCCACTCACAAGAGCGGAAATACGACGGGCACCGGGTTCGAGCCCGGGTGGCCACGCTCGGAACTTTGATTGCATCTCGATTCGGTTACTGGCACCGCACGCGCTCTGTCTGTGTGCGTAGTAATTTAGCACCTTCATACTTAGAAAGTTTTTATCTGCAGATCCATTATGCCTTATTTCCCTCTCCTTTTTGCAAGATCGCATTATAAGCAGATGTCGTAAATATAAATATAAATTATACATTGTTTTTGAAGGTAGAGAATAAAATGCATAATATATGTTATTTCTTCATACACTACAAAGGTGATGCACGCACACTTAAAACACACCAAGCAACTGGTGCCAAACCACAGACGTGTCTGCCTTGTACATGTGCTATGGAAATATTGGAGGTACCAAGGCTCACATGCTATGGGACATGCTTTCCCAATGAACATTTTTTCGAAAGCGTGCAATTAGCACGTACTTCATTAAGGGAAAATAGATTGTTTGTTACACCCCTGGACCCCTTTGGCGAGGTGCCGCTGGATGGTCTAGGGCACAAGGAAGACGGAAACACACTAGACACAATTCGCCGGCTTTAACGGCGCCGCTAAAGGATGTACTAAACTGGGAAACTAATTGTGCGACAGGTGGAATAAGGTGTCATCCTAGCGGACCGCGCTGAGAAGTGGCTCCAGCACCTTGAAGCCGGTCGCGCACCACTCGTCCGCCTCGTGCATGACCTTGTTGAGAAGGGCCGCCGGCGCAATGGAAATGTTGTCGAACGTACGTCGGTTGCGTTCCTTCCAGATTTCCCAGGTAACCAGGAGGACCAGGGAACTGAAACCTCGCCGGAACTCGGGTGGTAACGCTGTTGTGGACTCAAGCCACCAGTTGACCGTCATGGTTTCTTGCACCGGGCACAGGTGCTAGAGACCCGCGAGACGGAGTATGCGGAACCAGAGCTCCCTCGCGAAGACGCGGAGGAGAATAAGTGATCGGCCGTCTCCACCTCCCCGTGAACCTGAGAACACGATCCGCCGCTTTGCCGGAGGCCGTGGCGCATCCGCCGCCTCCCTCCGCCCGTCGAGCCGTCCATGGATCGCTAGCCGAAGAACTTGACCTTCGGAGGGGCCTTGGTCTTCCATAGCTCTTTGGCGCCGAGCAACTGTGAAGACCCGTAGAAGAAGGCCCGATAGGCCGAGACGGAAGTGTATTCCCCGCTCTCAGTCCACTTCCAGATGAACTTGTCTGGGTCCAGGGGATAGGTCGATGCCCTGCAGTTTGATCCATAGGTCCGATGCTTCGACGAGCACCGCCGTGGTGTAGGCGCCCGTGATGTCCTGAATCCATTAGTTTCCGGGCAGAGAGTCCCACGGCATCTTCGCGACGGCGTGGACGCGACGTCGCCACGAAGAGGTTAGGGCGGTGGTGGAGATCGGGTCGTCCGGCGACCATCGTCGGTCGTAATTTGGCCAAAGCGCCGCCCCCCGACCACCACCGACACCGATGCCCTGAACATCGCATCGACCATGCATTCACCTGAAGCAGGTAGCGCCGCACAGACAGAATCCGGCTTGGTTCTAGCCATCCACTGCCAACGCAGCCGGAGAGCGAATCCAAGAATCCGTAGGTCAGGTAAGCCTAGGCCGCCGTCCTCCTTGGCCGAGCACAGATCGGCCAGGCTACCTTGCATTGGCCGCCTGCCACCGAGTCCGTCCCGGTCCAGATGAACCCCCTTCTGCGCTTGTCCACCTCTCCCACTGCCCAAGAAGAGAGGGCGCAACAGATAGACACGTGGACCGGGATGGCGGAGAGCGTGGTCTGAGTGAGTTTGGCTCTTCCAACGGTGGTAATTAAGCCCGCCTTCCAAGTCGGTAGGCGTGCCGCGACAAAGATCGATGATCGGCTGTTCCTCCGCCCTGGTCAGCCGCTTGATCGAGAGTGGCGCGCCAAGGTACTTGATAGGGAAGTCGGCTACCTGGCACGGGAAGCGCGCTTGGATGGCCTGCACGTCCGCCGTAGAGCATCAGATGGGCGTGATTGTGCATTTGTCCAGGTTCGTGGCGAGGCCCGAGGCCCCCGCAAACACGTCCAGCAAAGCCCGAATGCAAGTGAAGTCCGTAGGTACTGGCGAGAGGAAGACGACGAGGTCGTCCACGTACACGGATGATCTGCGCAACGCCGCCGGACCCGGAAGAGGTAGTAGCTGCCCTTGCCGGTCGGCCACTGCGATTAGCGCATTGAGGACCTCCATGACGATGACGAAGAGTAGTGGCGAAAGAGGGTCTCCCTGGCGAAGCCCCCAGGCGTGGAAAATCCGACGGCCCGGCCGCCCGTTGAGTAGCACCTTGGTGCTGGCGGTAGCTAGCATGGCCGAGATCCAGTCCCTCCATCTCCGAGGGAACCCCATGTGCTCAAGCACCTCATTGCCTTGTGACATTTTTTTTTTGTACACTG
The DNA here is from genome assembly GCA_015847255.1 of Hyparrhenia diplandra. NCBI lineage: Eukaryota > Viridiplantae > Streptophyta > Magnoliopsida > Poales > Poaceae > Hyparrhenia > Hyparrhenia diplandra. The sequence continues at coordinate 47,859 of JADLZK010007488.1, forward strand.
AGAGTCTGAGGCAAGACAAAAATGACATGCCTCTATAGTTATTTTGAATGAGCCATGTTAGTGTCAAATAGGATGAACGTCACGCAAATACTGTCCTAAAAGACAGGAACTCTGTTGCATCCTTCAAAGAAGAAATCACTGAAACTTACATCACAAGAGTGCAGGGGTGGCTGAGAACCCTTGGAGGTGCTTCCAAAACCATCTGACTGTTCTGCGTGCTTCACAGCGAACTGTAATTGCAGGAAAAACACAATTAACCAAGTTCAAATGCGAGGAATATATAGTTGGGGTGACGAGACCCAGTTGCGTTCAATGACATGACATGCACACACTACTAATTAAGTAGTAATTATTAGTAGACAGGCACCTTAAGCTTTCCAAACAGTTTGAGGCCACCCTCACGCCATTCAGGTTGTCGGTCCAACTCGATGGCATTATACACAGAGTTCCAGTGGTAGGCTGCTACCCGAGGAAGAACATTACGTGGTACTTCGCAATTGGTCGTCTCCAAATCCAATCGATCTAAATAGAAAATCTGCAGAAAAGACGGTTGTAAATGAAGCATGCGACACCAAAGGGCAAAATTACCCACCCAAACTGAGAATTTGTAATATAATATGTATATTCATATGAATCAATTAGATTCCCGCATTACAAGTTAGGGCTACCTGATTACCTGAAGGAATAGGAGGCAACCGGAGAGCGAGATCCTGTTGGAACAGCGGGAAGCAGTGAGCTGTTGCCGGACGCTGGCGGCGCAGAGACGGAACTCCTTCAGGACGTACTCGGCCCAGTCGTAGAGGTGGACCTCTGATGGGTTGGCGACCGCGTGGAACACCTCCTCGTTCACCTTGCCGCGCCGGCCCACGAACCGCGGCGCGAAGAAGTGCTCCACCAGGAGGAGGAGGAAGGCGACCACGAAAGCGTCGCGCTCGGGCTGCGTCATCGGCCCCTGCGGCGGCGACGGCGCGGCCTTGCTTCTCCGATCGATGACGGCCTGCGCGCGCTGCAGTGTAGGCGCTTCGCCTCGGTCCAGACCCAGCGCCCGGCGGACGGCGTCCGCGTCGCTCTCTTTCTCCGTGGGGTTGCGCCCGAGTCCAACCTGCCGCTCGCCGCTCGGGACGCCGAGGACCTCGTGCACGTCGCGCGCGGTGACGGGAACCATCTCACCGGCGCCGTCTTTCAGGTACAGTGGAACGGGCGCGGACGAGGACGCCGCCGCGGCAGCGGTGGCCAGCTCCAGCTGATTGCAGAGCCAGGCGGAGAAGTGACGGTCAAGATTCTTGTACCTGGTGAGGTGGAGCACGCCCTCGAAGCCGATGGACCGGACCACCTCTTCCTGCTCCTTGGAGAGCTGGTCGACGAAACGGCGGACCGCGAGGATGGAGAAGCGGCAGTCCACCTTGACGACGTCGCCGCTATCGTCGTCGTCGTCCTCAAGCGCCGCCCGCGGCGGACACGGCGCCGGCATCGCGGTTCGCACGCGCTGGCCGTCTCCGCGCCGACGCCGACATGCTTATGCTAATGCTAGCTAGCGACTACTACTACCGATTAGCGTCTTGCCTTGCTCACCATTTATGGCGGCTGGTTCCTTCGCTACGAAGAGTCCATCTACTATGCACTGTTCCTGTCTGTCTCGACGTTTGTGCTAGCAAGATTTCCCTTGCTTCTGTGAGAGAGGCTCGCTGGTTGCCCTTTCAAGCTGCATGCAAAGCTGTGGTTTTCCTGCAAGACTGGTTGCCCTTTCAACACTCCAAAGCCTGGTTGTCAGGCTACTGTTGTGAGCCTGGTTGCCCTTGAGGTACTGTAGCACGCATCAGTTGTGTGAGCCGGTTGCAAATCTGCAAAACCCCCTCCCGAGCTACCTCGCCCCGGCGGCCCCTGCACTTGCCAACAATCCGGCACATGGATCATTAAGGCTAGTATGAAGGGAGAGTTTCACCTCCCATTTTTCAAGATGTGAAACTTTGAAAGATTAAATAGGTGTCTTTCTTATCTACACAGTTTCATAGGCTCACGGGTCTCACAATCTCTCTCTCATTGCATTTGGTTTAATTGCGATAGTTAGTGGCGAAATATTATTTTGTCTGCCGATGGAGATTTCACACCGTTTTCCAACGCAGAGCGTATGAAACAAAATTTCAAAAAGGGTTTTACCATGTTTAAACTTTTCCTTCTCTCTCTTTATTAGGAGTTTCATGCAAAAAATTGAAATTTTGCTAATTTAAACTTTTTTCCTTCTCTCTCTTTATTAGGAGTTTCATGAAAAAAATTAAAATTTTATTAATGTGACGCTACATTTAATGCATACGTTAAACACTTACATGAAACCTCTGTTAAGAGGTGAGACTGCCCTAAACATTCAGGTTCGTATGGTCACGGCACATCGGAAAACAGAATAGCAATTTATATAGGCAGGAGCAGCGCGCGACGCCGCCCGGCACGAAGATGTTTCGGCGCAGCGACTAGTGAGCGTGCAACCGAGCTAGCCAACTAGTACTCCAGTACTGTAGACAGCACTGTTTTGCCCTGTGCGGTTAAGGTTCACGCGAAAACCTTCGACGCGCGTACGAATCGCGCACTCTCAGCGCGCCCATGCCTCCGTATTTATTTTTTACTCTTCATTCACGTCTTCTTTCATCCACCACGCATTTGCATTTTTTGCTCACGCACGAACCTGTTTAGGCCTCGTTCGGTTTGCACAGGAAGGATTCCTGCCTAGGAATCGTTCATGGGCTGGATCGAGTGAACCAGGCGGATTCACTCGTGCTGCGTGGCCTGACCAGGATTGAAGCCCGAGGGTGAGGCTCCTGGATGCAATCCGGGCCGTGCAAAGGGAGGGTGCCAAACCGGGCTGAATTCGTTTCTGGGCCAGGCCAAAACGAACAGTTATTCCGGAGCTGACCTGTTTCCAAACCGAGCCACTCCAATCCGGCCCGAATTGTGGCCATTCCGGGCCGTTCCAGGTGTTGCCGAACGGGCCCTTAGGCGTTCTGTCCGCAAGATTTCTCAAGTGAGAGGAAAACGGCTCGCCGAGCTGAGCGAGCTTCACGTTCTTCACGTTCATTGCATCTCACGGGCTCGGGGGCCTGCAAGCTGCAACGAGAGCTGCAGCAAAGCTGGTTTCTGCAAAGCCTGGACGCCTGGATTGCCCTGAAGTGTTCAGCAGCTTCACGGTCATTGCATCTCCCGCCCTTTCATCCACACCCACGCACCAAACAGTCTCCAGGTCTCTAAGTCAGCGCCTTTCCCTATCCCTCACACGTGACACGTCCAGTTCGCATTCACGCATCTGTTTACCTCGGAATCGGATGGATTAGAATCTCCTATCTCCAACAAACATGCATGAATCTCTCTCCAAGACTTGACTTGATCTAGTCATATTCTGTTAACGAGCTCCTGGATCTGGGCTCTAATTAACAGGGCTAGGAAAAAAAATAACACACAGGCAACAAAAACTCTATTTACATCCTTAAATCATATATACTTTAAAATTATTAATATCTCAAAGGCAAACATAGTTTCCAATATATATATATATATAAATAGGTGAGGCTTGTAAGCTATGGGCTCAACGACGTGGATATAATACGTGAGAATAAATATATCTACGGCGTTATGTATTCAATGGTAGCGGCGTCGTCCTTTGAGGTGCTCATAGGGGTAGGGGTTTAAGAGCGTGTATTCATGGGGGTGATTGTGCGTGCGTGTCGATTTGTGAGTGTCTACGTTGTCTTTGTGTAATTCAAAAAAAAAAAATATATATCTACATATTGGCCTTATCACAAATGATTAGAAAACTAATAATCAAAAGACTCTTACGAAGTGTTATGGCTAATATCATGTGCTTGGCTATTTTGGTGACACCTTTTTTTGTTGTCACGTAGGAAATGGAGTATGTTGTAGTAGTACATGTACCAGTCAACTGGAATTGAACAAACATACGTCCAAGGTTGCACACCAAAAATAAATTAAGTCGATGACACCTGTAGATTGACAATCGTTTATTGAATTGCACAAGTGTTTTCAACCGAACAATAACAAGCACACGACTGGCCCAGTGGCCCCTGCTACCAATTTTAATCGAGACGAACTTCACCTAGTAAAGATGTCGAAAAGCTAACATTCCTTCTTCCTAAACCAACGGCCCTATAAGTATGGATCTAGAAACAGAAACCACACGACTAAGTTCAAACCACCACGACTATGGATCGATAAACAGAAACCACACGACTAAGTTCAAACCACCACGTACGACTATGGATCGAGAAACAGAAACCACGGGACTAAGTTCAAACCACCATGGACATGGTGGTGGCACTGGCAACCAAGACCACAAGGCCTACTGCAACGGACGACGACGCGACGCCAAACACGCGCCCAGACGACGACGCACCGCTGGCCTGCGGCATCGGGCTCGGGCTCGGCGTGGGAGCGGTGGATGAAGCGGAACCGGCACCAGAGCCGACCGGGACCGACGGCACCTTGGGTGAGGAGACGACCGGGCTGGGGCTGGGCGCGCGGCCTCTGCGACTGACGGTGGGCGGCATCCCCGGCGCCGCCGCGGGGGCGCCGTACAGAGCGGAGGGCCCTGACCCGCACGATCATCCGCTGTCCCGCCTCGCAGTGGCCGGCGACGCCGCTGACGAAGTAGAGCGGGCCGAAGCGGTCCAGCTTGAACTTGGTGTCGCCGCTCGTGAACCGGCCCACCGGCGTCTCCGTGCTGCACTGCTTTGTAGTCGTCGTGGGACACCAGCAGCACCGAGTCGTTGGCGTACTTGAAAACCTGCATGCACGCACGCGCGGCGGCGGCGACGCGACGACGACATCGATCAAACACGTATGCGCATGGTACATACAAGAATAAAATGAATGGAATTAACCAAGTGTATTACTCAGGACGTCGCCGACTTGGACGCGGTTCCTCTTGGCCCAGTGGTTGTACGTCTCGGTGCCATTCGCCGGCACCGTCCACCCACGCTCGTCACCGACCTTGAACACCGCCGGCGGCAGCGCTGACACCGACGCCGCGAGGAGGGCGAAGGAGAACACAAGAACGGTGAGGTGGAAGGTGGTGGTGGCCGCCATTGGCATGCAGCGGATCGATCGGATCACAGCGCGCGTGCGGCGGCCGAGTGAATGTGGTGGAAAGTGAAGATGAAGATCTTCTGATCGACTGACCAGGGCGCCCAGGGTGTTTTATATAGAGGATCGGAAGGGAGCGCCGGCGAAAGAGGAGGGGGTGGAGACGTGGAGTGCGTGGTGGACTGCGTACGTGCGTGCGAAATGGCTGGAGCGTCCCGGCGCCCGTTTGGATTTTGCACGGCCCTGATTGCCGTTTGACCTGGTAAGAGACTCAGCTGCGGCGGGGAGATCGGAGGCAGTTCCTTCAGGTTTCAGCCTGGATTTTTTCACCAACGGCCAGTCAATGATGCGAACCAAACCGCACGCATTGCATAGTTGGGCTCAGCTTTCTTTTGGGGCCGCATTTTCTAAGGTTGTTTGGGCCGTTTTTCCTTCCTCGTATTCATCTCTGCGGAAAAAGTATTTTCCGCGAGAACACGGTTTTCCTGGAAACCGCCAAAGGTTATTTCGGTCAAGTCGTCTCTTTCAGTCGAAAGACTCGAAACCCCAAAAACACCCTCTACGAACCCAGAGGCTGCTCCGGCTGCGGCGGCGGCGGCGGCGGCGGTGCGTTGAGATGGCTGACGACGCGGAGACCGAGAAAGCGACGCTGGCAGTGGAAGAAGGGGAAAGCCCCGGAGCTCTCGAAGAGCGCGAGGAAGAAGCTGCAGAAGCAGGAGCGGCAGGCGGAACGTAAGGCGGCGCGGAAGGCGGCGGAGAAGGAGCGCCGGCGCGCCGACGTAGAGCGGAGGAGGCGTGAGTGGGATGACGCTCTCGCCGCCGCGCCGTCGGATGAGGCCCGCGCTGAGATGGTGGCGGCGCGGCGGGGAGACGCGGCGCGAGCGGGTGGGCCGCCGGGCTGTGGAGCGCGGGGCGCGAGCTGACCGGCTCAGGCGCGCGGCCGAGGGCGCGGGCCAGAAGGTGGTGCTGGACCTCGAGTTCGCGGACCTTATGCGGCCCAACGAGATTCACAGCCTCACGCAGCAGGTGAAATTGCCGTTCTCTTGTTAGTATATGTTCTGAACTCAATGAAACGTTGTATGGCAATCAGTAGTCTGTATGATTGTTGAGGGAGCCTATAACTGATTAGTTTGAAGCGACTGACTGATCTTGATACATGGAATTTTGGACTGTATCTACTATAAGTATGTTTGAAAGATCTCATAATTTGGTAAACTGGGTAACTAAGACTAATTGAACTGATGCCCTTTTGTTAAAAATCGTTATATTCCAAGTGTCTGTGCAAAAAGGCTGTAAAATGTAAACTGACTACAAAGGGCACACTTGCTAGAGAAACAAATGCACTATTGGTTTACAAAACCACACCTAATCTGTAATCTCATTTGTAGTAGTTGGCAAGCCTGTGGTCATATATTCCAATGCCATTCTTAAATGTCTTGTGCCCATGTTTTTTTTTTTTTCCTTGAATGTTTTTTTACAGCAAGTTTGTGAGAAGGGCACTAGTACCTATGTCTGCATTGCGTGTAAAATATCTCTGCCAAGCTCCAATGCTCCATATCTTCTGCAAGCACAACATTTAATATTACCTTGAGGAAATATTTTACACATTAACTGATGTGTGTTACAGATTATGTACTGCTATGCAGTGAATGGGAGATCTGCAAACCCAGCTCACCTGTGGTTGACAGGTTGCAGTGGAGAAATGGCGACCCATCTTCAGAGAATTCCTGGGTATGATAAGTGGATCATTGAAAAGGCGGCGAAGCCTTATATTGAAGCATTTGAAGATCGTAAAGAAAACCTTGTGTATCTTACAGCAGATGCTGAGACAGTGCTTGATGATCTAGACATGTCGAAAATATACATCATTGGTGGTCTGGTGGATCGAAACAGATGGAAGGGCATAACACTGAAAAAGTCAGCTGAGCAGGGAATTCAATCTGCAAAGCTTCCTATTGGAAACTACCTAAAAATGTCAAGTTCTCAGGTGAGTGTATATCTGTTTCTACCTTTCACACGAAAAAAAAAATACTAACTCGATTTTCAATAACCTTGTGTCTGAAAGCATCATCTTCTGTTTCAAATTTGCCTCTCTACCCATTATATGGCTTTGAAGTGTTCCAATATATCCACAGATTGTGGTGGTGTCTTCTGTATTTTACAAAGTCCTTTGTGATGAGGCCTTGTCTCACAAAACATTAAAACATGGAACATTTCCCCAAAAAGAAAGAGAGAGAGAGAGAGAGAGGAAAAATTACCATGGTTGTGCCTTTTGCTGAAATTCTGAGTATTCATACTTGAATGCACACTGGACAAGTGAGCGCAATGTATTTATATTTGTGGTTGTTATAAGGTACTGCCACAAGTTGTCAGATCAGTTCCATTGAACTGTCTGAATATCTGGTTATCTCAATTGTTATTTTTATTCATGAAAAAGTTGTTTGCATTAGAATATCTGATCTCTCTGGAGTAGTTTGTACTAAGACTATTGATGTCTTCGGCTTCAATTATCATGCAGGTTCTTACAGTCAATCAAGTGTTTGAGATAATGTTAAAGTTTGTGGAAACAAGAGACTGGAAGACGGCATTCTTCCATGTGATTCCACAGAGGAAGCGAGGAGAAGCTGAAACTGGAGATGATGGGGAAAGGAAGCTTGGATGACAATGATGACGGCGCCGAAGGTGATGGAGACCATTCCGAGGAAGCCCTGAACAAGGGTTTGGATGAGGAGGTGGACGATGATGAAGATGAAGAGCTAGAAGAGGAAGAAACGGATGTCTCCAACAAGAGGCAGTGTGTTAGACTTGAAAACGGGGAAGCCGGGGATCACTCTGGCACCGTAGCAGAGGCCACACCGGACGGGGACGCCACGATCCAGGCTGCGCAGGCCATGGAATCAAACAACGGTGGCGGGGACTGCTGAACAGTGAAACCACCACCACGTTTGTCACCATTTTTCACAACAGGATCGATTTTGGATTTTTGTGCGTTCTCTCTGGTATTTTAAATCAGTTTTGTTGTACACTTGTACTCGGAACTGATCATCTAGTTAAAGCTAAAGCTGGCCAAGGAATCAAACAGCGGTAGCGGGGACTGATGAACAATGAACCCCACGTTTGTCACTGTTTTGCATAACAGCATTGGTTTTGGAGTTTTGGGGGCGTTTTTCTCTGGTATTCATCCCCTTTAAATAGTTTTTTTTTGTGTCATTTCTGGTGACCGGTGGTGTCATTCACCTTTTCAGAAGAATGTGTCCTTCCTTGCAGTTGTTGCTGTTTCAGAAACCGTATGAATGCGCTTTTGAGAGCATGTCCAAGAGACTAGCCAAATGGTTTTGTAAAACTAATAGCTGTTATTAAGAAAATACATTTACGTGACTCTAAATTGGCTAGCTCTTCATCCCTCTACCTTCGCTCTCAATTCTTGGAGAGTCACTAGCCATGTTTTTACCTAGCTATCTCTTGAAGTAATCTATTATTTATTATCAACTCTATTTTAGAGAGTAAAGAGTAAATTTGGCTAGTCTTTTGACTAGTTTCTTAGACATACTCTGATGTCTCAAAAATACAGAATGAATTCGTTGTCTCAAGAAAAAGATAAGGTACTTTTAGATTTGACACTCAAACGTACTAGTACGAGCCCAGACGGAGCCAAGCTGCGCTGCTAGCTCTTCGTACTGTGTATTTGTAAGTTTGTAACAATTGGCGTGGCGTAGGGCCGTAGGGTGCTGCCGCTGTACATCTGTATGCATGGCTACAAGCAGATATTCGTCACGACGTAGACGCAGGCTGTACGTGCAGCCGTGCCGCAATAAAAATAGACCTGACCTCACGCGGTCGTGCGTACAGTAGAGAGAGAGAGAGGGGGCGTCATGGCATGGCATGGGCATGCAAGAGTGTGAAAGGAGCGAGAGAAAGCTCACGAAACAAGGCGACCTGCGGTATTCAGTTCCCGAAGCGCGAGCAGGGCATGCACTGGAGCAGGGGAAACCAAACCAAGACCTGCCGATACATACATGCATGCACACACAGCAGGTCAGCAGCTAGCAGCAGCCAGACAGTACATTAAAGTAGCGATGCGATGCTCCACGTAGGAATCAGATCCAAAGAAGATGGTGTGTTGAGAACATGCATCGCATGCATGGCCGGCAGAATCAGAGCGGAAGCTGCGCGTTTGCCGGCACTTGTCGCGGGCGGCGCTACTCGCTGCAGCCCGCACGCGACTGGAACGACTTGGAGCGCAACGGCGCAAGCCAACCGGCCTGGCCGTGGAACTTGGAAACACGCCCACGCGCAAGGGTGTCCCAAACCACGACGTTTTCACATAGTCTAGAACATGCGCCGGCGACTGTTGTGTTTTCTCCCGTCGGAAGTCACGAATACCTCACCTACAGAGGCTATGGCTATAGACCTATAGTAGCAATGACAAGGAGGGCAACCATGCATGATGCATCACACTCAAACGAGGCATATACAGCTGCCGTACCGCCGAACGTATAGTTGTACGTATCGTAGTGGAACAAACAATCCGCTAGCTCTAGGCGGGACATCCTATAAAAGCCGCCTGTTCTTTTGCCTTCCTTTTTTTAAAAATTTCTTTTGAACATATTTCATTCAGCGGAAATGAGAAGTTTTACAAATTCCAAGGAGTGATACGATGAAGGGCCGTACACACCTGGGAGGAACACTAAACATAAATCACCGACATGTAATGGAAGAATACAGTTGCACTATCTAAATAATCAATTGCGCGCCAACACGTGACGGTAGCTCAAGATATCACCTCGCTGGCTCCGTTCCCGCGCATGATCTCGTCCATTGTTTTCCATTTCTAACACTACCAAATTGGTGCACTTCTCCTAGTGCAGTAAAGAGCAAACTAGAACTGTGGAAGAGCACTCAGGAATAATTACTCGGAGACCTATAGTCGGGGCTGAGTAGTAAAGAGCAGTGTAATAATTCTTCTTAGATGCTAAAAGATGAGCACTCGGAGACTTCCACTCACTCATGGAAAATAAATATTCTGGTTGTGTAAGGGGATATGGGCTAGGCGAAGGCCGGTTCATTCTCTCTCCATTTCTCTCTCTTCCACATCATGTTTTTCACCTATGTGGCCTGCATTTAGCCAGCTCCATCAACCTTATAATACTTGCTCTAACAAAATAATCAATTGCGCAACAAGGACGTAGGAGGGCATATGTCGGTAGCTCAATGCATCACATGGCTGGCTCCGTTCTGGCGCATGATCTCGTCCATCGTCTCCCACTTCTAAGGGGATACATCTATGTTCAACCTGTTCGTTTGAACTAGTACGTACGTACTGTATGTTCCATAAAATCGATAATCAACAATATAATTTCGTTGATAGCTAGCTGTAGCAGCAGAACTGCAGAAGAAACACGAACAGTCAATCAGAAAGCATGCAGGAAATAATTTCATCGATGGTTACTCGAACACAATACTACATAATGTGGCAGGCATTGAACACTACTACTGCTAATAAGAAACTAGATAGAGACTGATATATTTAAAGGAAAATAAGCTGCTAGCTGGGGACAGAACTTAAATAGCAGTGCACACTAGGAGGGGCCTGCATGGGCGTACAGCGTACGTACGTGCAGATCCTTATCAGCAGATCGATCGATGGCTTGCTGAACGAACTCTACTTGTACGCGAACGGGTGCGGGTGCTCGAAGCCGACGCTGCCCTGCGGTGTGTGCGACGCGCTCCCGCCGCCGCTGCCACTGCCGTCGCCGCTCCCGCCGCCATTGCCTGGCGCGTACGCGCCGGCGGCCCTCCGTAGTACGCGGCCATGGCGGCGTGCTCGCCGCCGTACGTGGGGTCGTAGGGGTAAGGCAGGTAGTGGCTGCCGCCCTGTGGGTGTGGCATGAGGAACCCGTGGCCGTGGTGCGGCAACGGAGGCCCCGGCGGCGGCGGCACGGTGCCCCCCGTACATGGCGGCGTGCATCTGCATGTCGTGGTGGTGGTGCGGCAACATGGCGGCGGCTCCGGAGGCGGGCCCGCGGGACTTGAGGTGGTGGTGGTCGCCGGCGCCGCGCGAAGGGCCCCCGGGGCGAGCCCGACGCCGCGCGCCTCGCCCTCGAACTCGCGGTAGCGGTGGAGGTAGACGCTGAGCGGCTCGACGTAGTCGTCGAAGCCGAGGCGGCTCATGGCCCACAGCACGTCCTCGGCGGTGATGGTCTTGCGCTGCTCGCGCTGGCACCGCTCGTTGGCCTCCCCGTGATGAAGCTGATGTACTCGGACACGCACTCCTGGATCGTCTCCTTGGCGTCGTCCGAGATCTTGGCGTGCGCCGGCAGCACGCGGCGCATGATGCGGATCACGTTGGCGATCGGCATCAGCCGGTCCTGCTCGCGGATCGGCGGAGCCGCCTGCTGCTGGGCCTGAGCGACGACGCCATTGTTGGCGCCGTTCTCCCGCGCCGCCGCCGGTGAGGAAGCTCGAGTCCATTGGCTCTCTACCTGAACTGAAGCTAGCTAGGGTTATTGCTCGTGGTGTGAATGCAGTGGTGGCTAGCCGGCCAGTGTGTGCCGTTCTTGTGATGTGTGAGGATACGTTAAATAGGAGGCTACGATGTGTTGACCAGGGTAGCAAGCACAGGCTATTACTCTAGCTACCGTGTACCGAGGCGGCAAGGGACGATGATACATGCATGTACTGTACGCATGCACACCAGCGCGCGCCTGTTGATGACAAGTGGCGGGGGATTCCGTCAAGTACTGCTCCGTCGTCGTCTGCGTGTTTGTGTGCGTGGACGAGTTGTCACACACGAAAAAGATGGAACGTGAAAATGGATGAATTGGGTACTACTGTTGTTGTTGTATCATCGTACGCCAATGTGTCACGGTGCCAGAGGTATACTGTATGTGCTTGGTTCAGCCTATACTGCTACGTCTTTGAGGTACTACGCGCGAGTACATTTCAAACGTGCGTGCGTGCACGTGCCTAAATTTTTCGCTTTTGAACGTGTACGTTGATGCCGGATATTATGGGATATCCGCAGAAGTGACTGTTTACATCACATCAAAAAAATTCGATCCTTTCAAAAAAAAAAAAATCGCGACTGTACCATAACATTTTTTTTTTTTAATTAAGAGGGAGTTCGATCTTTTGAAAATGGGACGTGGCCGTGTGTATATTCGTGGGGATAGGCCGGTACGCGCATGCAGCATGCATGGAATCGTCGCTGGCGATTGAAAAGGCCAGTGACGACCAGCCAAGCAACATTGTGCTGTTTTCCAACGTATATTTTTTCAATACTTTTGACTTCCTGCTCCATTGTGTGGCGGTAACTCAGTTAAAGATGTCAATAATCTACTGTAGACCATTACCTGGGACACTTGATGTGTACAGTATGCTCTAAATCTTTACAGCATGGACGCTGACATGGCAGACATGCTTCGCAGCAATAGCAGTATGCATGCGTGTGCACTGATCAGAGCAAGCTACCAAGGTTAAAAGAACGTACGTCATCATCATAAGAAGCAGCAACCTGTTAGCGGCCGGGCTGCATACTAATGCTATATGACTTAGGTCGGTCTTAATGAATTATTTCACCTCCCAAATTTTCAAGGAGTGAAACATAATATCAAACGGGTATCTCTCACAATGCATTATCTCATAGTTCCAGGGTTACTTACATGGGTTCCACCAGTGTATCTCTTTTCTTTTCCTTCCCTTACTCTTGCCGCTATTTTTTCCTTCGCACTTGCGGCTGCTATCATAGCCAGACCATGAAAGGCCCGAACACCCTCAATGGGGATTTGATGCGGTTTCCACGTCTTGGGAACAACGCTGATAGGTTTTGTGGGGATGAAACATTTCCTACGAGGCAACGATTGATGGTGGCTCGCGGCGCTGCAGAGATGACTGCTTGGCGGAGAACTCGTGTCCAGGTCCACTAAGGAGAAGGCGTGGTATGGATTTAAGTTTTGGGAGGGCCTTGATTTGAGGATGGGAGATCGGTTTGCAAGATTTCGTTGCTTGGATTCAGCTGGATGGAGAGATAGATTGAATTTTTCGGCGGAACGGAGAGACAGAAAGAATTTTCGCACGTAAAATTAGTCGAGAACGAAGGTGTTGGTTCTGTATGATGTGGGGTCCGCCTAGCACAAGGCATCGGTGCCGACGCTGTGAGTATATAAAGAAATCGTGGCATCCATATGAGGTGGTAGAGAGAATGTTTTTTTAGCACCGATGACGCTGTGGCTAGTCTAAGGGATCATCTCTCATGAATTCATGAATCCACACGAGTGAACTTCACAAGTCCACGCCAATAATTCATATGTGCAACTAGAAGGGTTGCTCTGTCTGCACTTGGACATGGAAAAATATGACATGGCGAAAACCACATACTAGGTAGAAACATAAAAAAACATTTTTAAAAAAATATATATTGGTTATTCAAAAACATTTGGAATATCGGTAATACTTGCAAATATATACTCACATGCAAAAGCTGGATACAAACTTGTTTTTGAAAAAATACAAACATTTGGAATATCGGTAATACATGCAAAAGCTGGATACAAACTTGTTTTTGAAAAAATACAAAAATAATAAATTTCAACTGCATGTGTACTAATAAGGACACATGCATAAAAAAATCTGTCATTGTGTCTAAATTTTTATGGTTTGAGTCTATATCCCAATTTTTGCACATGAGTACATATTTGTAAGTACTATGGGATATATTGAATTAAGAAAACAAACAAATTGAATGACCAGATTATTTTTTTTGGAATTGATTTTCATGTCCTTGCATTTTGCTCTTGGACTTGGACGTGCCTAAAAAAAATCACTTGCAGGCCGGGTTGATCGGAAGCCTTTGCTGTAGTGGATGCTACAACTCAGCTTGTCTTATTTAACACCCAAAAAAAAAAAAAAAGGGACAAAATCAAACGACATACGGCCCAAGGCCCAAAACGGCCTGCACGGCTGCACTACTCTACCTACAAGAAGCCAGAAAACTCTCCATGTTTTTTTAAAAAAAAGATCCCCTCAAAAGAAGAAGAAGAAGAACTCCTATGCTTCCTCATCCTCTCGTGTTTACGTAGTACATACAGTTCGTAGAAGCAACTATCTGTAAAAGTTCTAGTATTATCTTCTTATGAAAACAACACAAAGCATTATTCAGATTCCCAATCCACTTTAGTCATAGCTCTAATACCAACTAATGTTCTTTTGTACATGCTGGACAATGATGTGAAGGAACCAATAGTTCAAAGGACAAGAACATGTTAAAATCATATCAGTGTTTGGGACTGCTTTCGGTTCCACGTTTTTTAGTTCCGTTCGCATTTTTAGCCAAACGGTTTTAGCTTTATCCCTTTCGGTTTGAGAGAAAAAAAAAGGTGAAATTGTGAGATCACCTAAAAGAGTGCTACACAAACTTCAGGTTTTTTTGGAGCTGCTCCACGATGGAGTTAGTGGAGCAGTTCCAAACACCCCTTAGATTAACTAACATCAAGAAACGGCGTAGGGAAAAAAATTAGAGAGGAGATATGAATGAAGAAATAAAGAAAAGTTTGAATACTAGCGAGAGCGAATTCATGTTGGGGGCAATAGAGATTCCCTCACTAGCTCAGCCAGGGGTTCAGAGGTTTTTTTCTGAGATCGGGAAGAATTTCTTTCTTCTTAATGAAATATGGTGGGGGCCTATCGATCCCTCTCCGATCTCTCTCTCTCTCTCTCTCTTTCTATATGAATGGAGAAATAAAGAAAATGCATTTCTAACTTAGGATACTGTTGATACTTTTGCCTCCAATACACTTGTCTGAGCCTATTTATCTGAAACATCAAGATTGCTTGAGTTTATGGATGTTGTGTGATTTTAATTTTTGTGATATATTATAATAAAAAGAGTCACAACATAGGAGTACATGACAACTAATATCGGGATACACACGGAGGTAGCCTGCTTATTCTATTTTGCGACTGGCACTACGTATTCGTAGTGCATGAACGGCTCTATATAGTCGTTCGCTATGCCCTAAGCCGACCGTGCAACCATGCATGATGCAACGGATCAAACTGTGAAGCTGTGTCACATGTTATTATCAGGTGGAAGTGTGCTTCCTTCATCATCATAGTACTCTCCATGTCGGGGAACACGACGCCGCGCCTCCTAGGCCTCATCGGCGGGGTTGGCCTGCTCGCGGTAGCGGGTGATGTAGGTGCCCATGGGCTTGACGTAGTCGTCGAAGCCGAGCGCCTCGAACGAGGACATGAAGTCCTCGGGCGCGATGGTGCGGCGGTGCTGCGCCGTGGCCTGCTCGACCGCCTCGCCGGCGAGGAAGCCGACGAACTCGACGGCGCAGTCGTGCGTGAGGTCCTTGGCACTCGAGGAGACCTTGCCGCTCTTGGGGATCACCTGCCTCACGAGGCGCACGAGGTTAGCCATCGGCAGCACGGGGGTGTACGTGCTGCCTCCCTCCCCGTCTGACGGCGCGCCGCTCTCTGCCGGCGGCGCCGGCGCCGGCGCGGCGACCTTCTCTTTACGGCCGCCCTTCTTCGCATGACCTGCACGTACCAAACCAAGAAATCAATCGTTAGCTGCATCGCAGCGTGCTTCTAATTTGCAGCCATCACATGTAGACACTATATATCACTTCGTTCCATACATTGCTTCGCCTTGCGGCCCATCCTCTCCTTCTCTCTCACACTCTCACACACTCCGATCCCGTGTGTGTTGTAAACTTGTTGTGATGAGTCTGTTGCCATGGGATCCTCCCTATTTATAGCAGCCGTGTCTGCTACAGGGGCTGCTACTGCTTGGGCGCACGCAGGCGGACGCAGGAAGCAACACACATCGGACGGTTGGGGTGGCGCGGCGTCACACGGTCGCGAGCCGCCCCGGCCGGCACCTGGCTCGACGCACGGACGCCTACTTTGGCCCGCCGCCCGCGTCGTTGATGCTCGGCTCCCAACTACCGGCAGACGCACGGCAGGTCGCCGAGCGAAGAGCACCGTCCAAAAGTAGGCGCGACGACAGACATTAACGAGGACGCGGGCGGCGGGCGTGGGTGACGACGTCGGGCGCGCTTGGCTTATTGCGTTGCGTGCGTCCGTTCGGCGCAGCCCACGGAGTTGACCCTGTGCAACGTGCTATACTAGCCGGAACATCTGTTCGCTTTCAGATCCGAGCACCCTGCCCTGTTTTTTTTTTTTTTTTTTTTTTTCAGAAATCAGTTTGGGCCCCTCAGGTATTAACTGTAAATGCTATTGTTTAGTGCAACAAAAATGAAATCCTCTCGAGCAGGATACTCTATCTTTCTAAGTATTGAATATATTTTGCTTTCAAAAAAAAAGTATTGAATATATTTTACCAACTTCTATCCTAAATTAGATTGCTTTGGCTTTATTAGATATATATAGATTTTGCTATACACTTGTACATATGATATGTCTAAAAGTATAATGAAAAGTTATGTCGGAAAAACTAAAAAAAGCCTATAAATTTGAACGGAAGAAGTACCTATAAAAGAAAATCTTAACTTAAACTAAGTGTTAAATCCTGCCCAAAGATACCATATCTTGCAAGCAATAGATTCTGTCAAACAATTACTATCATTTGAAATATCATCACAACAACAAAAATGTATTGTTTGAAGTATTTTAAATGATAAGGCATTTCAGAAAAATATGGACATGATATTCAACTACTATACTATCTTAAAAAGAAACACTAGATGGGTGAGAGTCAACCCTCATGTCCATAGCCACCACCTTAGTCCTAGAAAGCTCGCCCAAGCGAGCTCCCACCTCAAGACAACATCAAATCTCTAGTAGGCGTGCAGCTTCCGGTCACAACGTGAAAACCCATATCATGGGAATGAAAGTTTACGTTTCAATTGCCGACGTTTCTAGCATGCTCTCTTTCCACATCTGCATGCCTCCTATGCCGCTTCACGCCACTTTAGCCTATATTGTCGCTTTTGAACTAGGTATCTTTAGCCCTAATGTTTCCAATCTTATCTTCATGCATGACGTAGTCATCTTGGGTGTGAACTGCTTTTAGGCTGCATTGTGACCTCAACACTGCCCAGCCACGATAAAGACACTAGAGCAAGACGAGCTTTCAATGGCCCCGACATCCACTACTCCTCATAGCTTTTGGAACCAATGCTTGGAGCGCGGCTCGTGGAGACCGCCGATGTTCCCAACCAATCTTGCCAGCTCAAAGATCTCCTACCCATGATTGCACCCTCTCTTCATGTCTTGTCTCCCGCAAGGAAGCCTGTCGCTCAAGGACAACACACGCCTCTGCCGTACCAAACGTTTCAATTGCTGACGTTTCTAGCATGCTCTCTTTCCACATCTGCATGCCTCCTATGCCGCTTCACGCCACTTTAGCCTATATTGTCGCATTTGAACTAGGTATCTTTAGCCCTAATGTTTTCAATCTTATCTTCATGCATGACGTGCTCATCTTGGGTGTGAACTGCTTTAGGCTGCATCGTGACCTCAACAGTGCCCTAGCCACGACAAAGACACTAGAGCAAGACGAGCTTTCAATGGCCCTGACATCCACTACTCCTCATAGCTTTAGGAATCAATGCTTGGAGCGCAGCTCGTGGAGACCGCCGATGTTCCCAACCAATCTTGCCAACTCAAAGATCTCGTACCCATGATTGCACCCTCTCTTCATGTCTTGTCTCCCGCAAGGAAGCCACGCCGCTCTCAAGGACAACACACGCCTCTGCCCGTACCAAACGTTTCAATTCGCGACGTTTCTAGCATGCTCTCTTTCCACATCCGCATGCCTCCTATGCCGCTTCACGCCACTTTAGCCTATATTGTCGCATTTGAACTAGGTATCTTTAGCCCTAATGTTTCCAATCTTATCTTCATGCATGACGTGCTCATCTTGGGTGTGGCGCTTTAGGCTGCATCGTGACCTCAACAGCGCCCTAGCCACGACAAGGACACTAGAGCAAGGCGAGCTTTCAATGGCCCCGACATCCACTACTCCTCATAGCTTTAGGAACCAATGCTTGATCACTCATCACACCTATGGCCACCAACTTTGATCCTCTCCTCGTCACCTCCTCCAACTCATGCTCCCACCAGAAATTCACCCTTCCAACATATGTTGTTCCATTCCCCCACTTGACCTCCCCCACCTCACCCCACACATACACCTAAGGATGCCACACACCTCACCCTAGACAACCAACCCCACCCCACCCCCGGGACCCATACCCCAAACTTTTGTTACTCTTTCGGTCCCTTTTTATGGGAGAATGACCTAATTGACTTATAGATTTTGAAAGATTATATCCAGACTGGTGGTCTAAAAGAAGAAAATTTAATTGGGTAGATGATGGGCTCATAGGGCCGAGTGTACGATCCCCGCACGATCAATGACATGTGGATGAGAAATTGATCAGACGACAGCTGTGAATAGCCTCTCCCCTGAAACCACATATGCATGCAAATTACTGCATGTGAGCTGTGAACGACCTCTCCATTTAGTGGAGTTGCCACCGTGTGATTTATTTAATGGTCTGCCACATGTCGGCAATCGAGCCTAGGCGTGCTTCGGCAGCACTATGAGCCCATCCCCAGCCAATTTGGAGGCCTGCGGTTGCATTTTCCAAAAGAAGACAATAGCTTGGGCCAACCATATGGGCCTTCCAAGGTACGTGGGCCTCGGGTCCGTCATCTAAGCTGTTGCTCCTGAAATCACCATCTTTAAACCGCTGTTCACATCAAACAGCACCGATTAGAGGTGCTGATGCCCAGTCAATTAGTACCAACTTAATCAATAACCATGGACCGGATTGAAAGCTGCTGTAGCAAGCAAAGCTAAAGCCGCTGCATCAGAGGATAACGTACCAGACCTTCCCAAAAACACCCAACCCGGTAACATGGCCAATTGGCCATTGCACAGGCCAGCTCAGTTTGCAGGAGCCGCTTTGGTAGCTGCTCCTGGGCTCTCTTTAGCCTTTACCGCAACACTTGAACAGCGCCGCGCAACTTCTTTGAACGGCAAAAGAGTACGTCTTCTGTCTACCATGTACTCTGCACTCTTTCCATCTTTTGGAAAGTTTTACAAGATCCTAAACGTACTAGGTAAGCAAAATGCAACTGCAGGCCTGCAAATTGAAAAGAGATAGATGCTTGGAGCTCTTCGTCTTTGGGGGCGTTTGTTTGATTAACGGGCACAGGTTTTGGCACGTCTAACCTAAGCTGTTCGGTTAGCCGCCGCATGCCAGTCTGCCACCCCTGAGTTTTAAACCATGACAAATTGAGTGTTGGTTGTGTCTTGGATTTCGGCAACAAAATTCGACAACAAGGATCGTCATAGGCTCAGCATGATTTCCCATCTTTCATTTTTTATCTTGAACCTTTGAAACCATTCTCGTGCAAGGATCTAGCAAATTTCAAACCACAGACAAGGAGATAACCTCTGATGATCATTGGTCACTTAACTCAAAAGCATAACGACAGGTTTCAATGAGACTGACAGAGTCGACGAAAATTTAAGCAGAGACGACATGATTCTTCACTTCACACACACACACACACGCCACGCAATCACAATCGACGGTGAACGGACGGACGGCCGATCACTCAACCAGACGCAAACACCACCAGAAGAGTGAACAGAAGCGCCGGGGTGGCGCACCATTGACGCGGTAGCCAGCATGGAGTCGGAGCCGAAGCCCTCGAGCCACTGGTCCGATGACCACCTTCGCCGTCTTCCCCGCCGGAAAGGCCATCTGAACCGGACGAGACCTCGCCGTGCTCCGTTCCCCAGCTCCTTGCGGCGGCACCAGCACCGCGTCGATCATGTACACGGCGACGTCCTCCTCGTCCGCGAGCGTGCGGGTGACCCTGGCCACGTTGTGCGTCGCGGACACCAGCGTCAGCTTGTCGTGCACATTGCGCACCTCCAAGCCCATGTCGGACTTGCCCCCGTCGAGCGACGCCATCGTGCGCAGGTCTTGGTCGCCGGCCTTGAGAGCCTGCAAGGAGTAGTGCCCCGGCGCGCCATGGTACAGCACCACCGCGAGCCGGGCGTCGGCAGAGAGCCTATCGAACGTTGGCTGGAACGCCTTCACCGCCTTGTCCGCCGGGCAGAAGAACGTGATGCCGCCGCCGCCGTGGTTGGCCTTGTCCTCAAACGTCGTGGCCGCGTCGCCCGTGGCCGCGATTAGGCCCGCGAAGCGCCCGCACCCGTTCTTGGACATGACGTCCGAGACGTTGCGCCTGCTTGGACCGGCCGCCGCCGCCGCGGGCGCCTCGGCCGCAGGGGACGAGATCACGCCGCTCACCTGGAGAACCGAAATATTGTAGGGCGTCTCGAGGACGGACCTGACGTAGAAGACGCCGCTGCTCCCGTATCGTCGTCGCCGACGTCGTCGTCCTGGGGCACGAAGGCCACGCGCCCGCCCCGGCGTTCCGCGATCTTCACCATGCCGGCGCTCCCGGGCGCGTCTCCCGAGGCCTGGAACAGCGTGGACACGTCCGCGGAGCCGCCGGGGAGGCGATGCAGCTTGGCGTCGTCGTAGTAGTCGACGAGGACGTGGAGGGAGAGCACGTGCCGCAGCGTCTCCCGCGAGAGGCCGCGCGCCTTCAGTGGCGCCATGTGGGCGTCGTCCACGGCGAGGACCGTGATCGTGTTCCGGACGTTGATGTCGTCCGCGAGCCCCGTGGCCGCGAGCTCGCGGCTGAACTCCGCGAGGTCCCGGCGCCCGGACAGGATGGCGGTGATGTTGTGCGCGGCATGGCATGCCGGCGCAGAAGTGGCCGCTACCACCAGTGCGGTGACGAAGAGGACGAGGGTGGACCGGGCGCCGGCGGTGGCCGGCATTGCTGCCCTGGGACGTGCGAACGCCTCCGGGCACTAGAATGTGTGGGGTTTCGGTTTCTCAGCAGTGCCGGAGGTGCTGACGGACACTAGACATGGAGGGTCTCACAGAGCGTGGGATGCCTGTGGTTTTATGGGAACCAAGTGGCTCTCAAAACGAGCGCGCCGGCACGCCGCGCGCGCTGTCTTGTGCCTGGGCCCTGGTGTTATAGTTCCGTGCAGCTAATAATTTGGCTTTGTTCAGCATTACATTGGTACATTCAGAATGTTCAGAGATCTAGCAATTTATAACTTCTAATTGGAATCACATATACAGTTGTAGCATCGGACATGTTCCCTTCGCCATTTCATATGGTCAATCGCGTTCAAGTGCAGAGTTTCAGGTTATGACAGCTTTGCTTGATCAGTAAAAGAGTGGTGGTGCAGAAACGTCGATACTCCTAGCAGAAGATAGTCATCCTAGCTAGTGTGTTGTCTAATACGGGTGCCACGGAGTAGTACGTTACACAAGTATTCTAAAATTTTCAGAGACATGGTGAGAATTCGTTTTATCATAAGTGACATCATATATAATCCTATTTTATAAGGACATCGTATATATAACCTTGATTGAAACCGTATCCTAGCAACTGTTTTGGAATTTCCGATGTTCAATCGCCGATTCGCAGTCAAGGGCAGAGTCTTGTTAGGTGATGACGGCTCGTCTGGATGACTGAGCACTTCTGCAGTGGTAGAGTGGTGTTGCAGAAAAGCCACCAATGCCGTTTAAATCCTCATTTAGTTTGACCTCAAAAAAAAAAAAAAAAAAAAAAACTCATTTTGCCCGTCTCATTTCTGGATCTTGTCATTTGCTTCTGTTCATAGTTCATACCCCGTATAAATTCGCGAGAGACTCTTAACGAAAAGGGATAAAACCGTTCAATATCCCTCACGAATGATCGAGCGAATGGTTCTTGGTTAAAATTCACGCTTGTCTTTTCAGAAAAATAAAGTTCATGCCCTCCGGGTCCGGGAGATGAGATCAAAACCAAAGATGGGCAGGAGGCTCCATAACTTTGTTCCAGAATTGTGCTAGACCACTCTGAATAGGCGAGCACTGAAGGTGTTCCTTGTTCGTGTACAGGCGTACAGCTAAAGCATCGTTTCTACAGCTGCCTTTTGCCCTCACCTCACATGTCTTGGCAAATGCGTAGCGTCATCTGCTCAGGTCGGCTCCAGGGCCACGGCCACGGCTACGCGAAGCTGTCCTCGCCAGCGACGTCGCTTTAGCCATGCCGGTAATGGCTCACTTGGACACAGGCATGTGGGGAGTCGGTGGACGAAAGGTGAAACGCGAGCGGCAGATCAGTCACATGACGGTGGCGGCCCGAGATCGATCGATGAATCGGGCCGGCCGGCGGGGATGGCCTCGTCTCGTGCCCCCTGCACTGTTCAGAAGTTGCACGTTACTAGTACTTACTACAGGGGGTCACCATGCAGAGCATGCACCGTGAACGTGTCGGATATCTCCCGTGCCAAACTATCTGGAAAACTGCTGCTGCTAGGCGTCCTGCTCGGATATTTCCCGTGCCATCACCCACACTCAATATCTTGATGACATTGCTACTCTCTTCGAGGTGAACTTTATCTTTACTTATGATTTGATATACCTTTTCTTCTTTTTGGTGCCAACTGATCCTTTTCATTGGGCATCCTCCACGCAGGCATTGTCATCAGAGAAGAAGCTGGATTATCGATAGACAAGGCTGACAATCAGGTCCTAGGAATTGCTGCCAAGGTTGTGGCAACTAAGGAATCAACAACAATACTGGCAGATGACACTACACAGGAGGAATTAAACAAAAAAGTGTGACACTAATCAAGAACCAGATTGAGGTTTGCATTCTGAAGAGTCTTAAATTCTCTATTCCTCTGTTTTTTTTTTCAAAAACTTTCATTTCCTATTAATGTGGTTCACTTCTGTTTATCAACTCCGTTTGACAACCCTCATTTGAAAAAAAAAAATGCTTTATTAATGGCTAAGTTCCCAAACATCAAATTTTCAGGCTACTGAACAACAATATGAGAAAGAAAACTAAACGAGAGGATAGATGCAGTATTGATAAACAACTCACAAAATCACTCCAGTTGATATTTCAGAAACTTTCATTTCCTCTTAATGCATGGCGCTATGCAAAGTACCCCTGCTACTTGTCAGTGCATAGTGCCGGGCATTAAAAAAAAAAAAAAGAAAGAAAAGTCCCAACACGCTTCCACTCTCCACCACGTTCGTTTCGACAACGAGGACACCAGCAAGCTGCATGCCCTCCAAGACCACACAAGCCACGGTAAATAATTAAAAAAAAAGAAATCGATCGCACCCTCATCCTCACCCTCACGCTGCGGGCGCTCTACCGGCATGCACTACGGTCCGTCGCGCCGCATGCACCGGGGCGCGGACGGACCGGGCCGCCTTCGACCCCACGCAAAGACACGGTGAACCCCGGAGCCAACGTGGCGGAACGCGTTGCGCCACATGTAGTGGCGCGACATAGTGTAAACATCGCGCCACCGGCCACGGCCGACGACCAAAAGGGATATGGCGTACAAATTTTTCAAACCGGGGGGCGGGTTTGAATTTTTTAAAAAGGTTAAATTTTATAAAAAATCCCATAGACTGCAAGTGAAAAAACCGTGATATTTACAATCATATGACACAGGCTAAAAGGGTACTGTTTAATCATATGTTATAATTGTTTGCCGAAAAAATTATTTAAGTCGTCCAATTTTAGAGCATTTTAAAAAGCGTGAATATAACGACAAATTATTTAAGTCGCCCAAATCTTTCATCCTACGAAAATTTTGCACCAAAAGAGGGCCGGCCAACGTGGCCACGTCGCCGGCTACCCTCGGCCGTCCGTCGGCCGGACAGGCGGCCCGGATCAGGTGAGTCCTGGTCATTTTACAAAAAAAAAGACCCTCAAAGTTATAGGAAATCAACCCGCAGTCGGGGCTTCTCACAAGAGATATTCTTTGGCAAGCCCTCGAAGTTTTTCGAAATCACGCCACATCCAAGGCGGCCTTCCCCCCCCACTCGGGCCTGCTTGGGCCTTAATGGGCCAAATTCGCCCAACTATGTTTTCTCTCGTCGATTCTTTTTTACACGAATAAATTAGGTAGACTTTAAAAATGCATAGTAAATTAAAGAAAAATCGTAAAATAGAAAATCAAATTGTTTGAAATCCTCATAAACATATCTATGCAATGGAACCAAAATAGAACATGGTTTAAATGAAAGTTTTTGTTGTACAACTATTCCTATGTCTTTTTATGGGTACATATTAAAATCAAATTAAAAACAAAAATAGAAAATCCAACTATTTGAAAATCTTTATGATAAAATATCATCACATTAAATAATACATACTTTTAGCCTCTTTCCTCAAAAAAAAAAAAGTGATACTTCCATTTCAATAATAAAAATAAAATATAACATAGCGAAAGTTACACGGGGCGCATAACTAACCACTATACTCATCCAATCACCCTAACTCTCAATGCAAAGTAAGATAAAAAATAATAACACACACATATATAAAAAAGAATATTTACTAACCGCATTAATCTTATATAATTATTTTAACTACATATATAAACGAAACCATTTCACAACAAATAATAGCTTTCAAATAAAAATATCACGGGTTCTATTGGCCATAAGCGGCAACGCCGCGCCAATTTCTAGTTCTGATATTTAAAAGCAGCGAATATAACAAACATATCATCTGTAGATTGTAGCCAAACTACTCATGCAATAGTTCGCTGTAGATAAGTAATAATAATAAACCGTTAATAGCTGAACAATCTTCATCTCTTCAGTTGATCCATTATCCTCACTCTCACCCAACTCTCATGCTGCAGCTGGCTAATAGCAGCATCTTGCACCTGTAGTGTCAACAGCCAACTTACATCACTTCATTAGACTTGTTCTACGCAATAGCATTCCAACACCCACACCACTGCTCAAACTCAACACAAATCTAGTGCGACAACAGCCAACTTACATCACTTTATCAAACTTGTTCTACCCAATAGCATTACAATGTCCAGTCACCATAACACATGAGTGTCACCAATACCCTTCAGCTGAATGCGATGTTGTCTGAAGACACCCTTCCAAATGATCTTCACATGCAGCCTATAAGTGCCTAGGTTGCAAAGTACGTTCATCTACATCCTGACTTATAACAAACTTAAGGCGTCTAGATTTATTGTAACTATCACGAACAACAAAATATAGCAACAGATCTTCACCCCTTGGGACAGCTACTATATGACGACTTAAATAAACAGATCCATCACTTCCAAATTCTGTATTGGTGCCAGCTACTTGACTGTCATACAAAACCATTTTATTACTTGTATAACTTCCAGAAGTCGAAGCAAATATTTTGCCGGTGAAAGTAGATTTCCCATTCAAAAAAGTTGACTCAATAGAAGCTTCCAGGACAGACCGAACAGGCACACACACCATATCCAAAGTACTTAGGTAACTTCTTAGTGAAAATGTGCAGGGTCTACCAGGAGTATGCTTAAAGGCATGGAGCTCTTTTCAAACCTTTGCTGAAATCTTTGTCAACTGCCCCTCACCCTTCATTTTAACATCAAACTCAAAATACATACTACTGTTGCCACCAAGTGCTCGATATGGACCTGTTAAAGCTAGCATACGGTTCTGCATAGGGATTCAGGGGAGGAAACATTAATTAAGACACAAAAATGGAACTAAGCTCAATAACCCAAGTGCAACAATCACAACTACCTAATATTATTATTCAGCAACCAGTAACAAGAAGTTACGTAAGTATAGTTCAAGTACCAAGACATTAGATTTTTTTTTAGTTGGAGTACCCGGAAGTTACGTGTTCTAGTACCCATAAGTTATGTTTTTTTAGTTGGAATACCCATCTCTGAAACATCAAATAGTTTAGATACCTACTGATTACAATTTACTCTTTAAAAATCTTTTTTTAATTAATAATGCAATTACCTAGGCGGTAGTTTTTTCAATTGGAGTACCCATCTAGAAACCACACAATAGTTTAAGTACCTAGCTAGTAGGTTTTTAGGTTTGAGTACCGACTTGGTACCTACACAATAGTTTTACTTTTTTTTGGTTCGTACCCATCCGAGAATCACACAATAGTTTAAGTACCCGGAGTGCAATTTACTCCAAGCAAATCTCTGTGGACCCTATGGAACTATGCAATTGAGTGCATTTTCACTTCTAAAGCAGTCAAATTTCAGAAACAGTTACTTGACAAACTTGGTTTTAGCAGCATGGAAGAATTAAATGGATACAGACCTTCCTAGTAATGACTTGGGGATCATCCCTTCCACGCTTGAATAAGTAGACGCATCTTAAGTCATTATGATCCCTCGCCAATATGGTGCCATATATACTGATTGGGTAAGGAACATCAGACTCAGCAACCTTGATTGAGATTACATTGAAAGAATCCTCCAATTTGTCATAATAATAATTGGAGGAAGGGATATCGCAAAACTTGGGCCCATGGGCAACTTCAGCTGAAGAATCCGAGAGACCAAATCAGACTAAAGAATATTAAACAGGTCACTTATATATAATACTCAGTGGAAAAGGCAAAGGAAAAAGTCTACTTAACCCCCTGAAGTATTGAGCTGTGTCTAATTACACTGCTGAAATCAATGTGTTTCCCTAGGGTTATTTTGTTTCCCTAGGGTTAAAAGTCCACCCTAGGGAAAGTTTTGTTTCCCTAGGGTTTTATTTTGGACCTTAGGGAAAATAACGGTTTCCCTAGGGTTCTCGGTTTTCCTCGTACAACTCGTGCCACGGTGTACAGCTTTCCTACAAATTTCATCAACTCCCTAGGGAACCCGGATATTTTTCACCTCGCGCTGCTTGCTCCCGCCATCAGGCCATCTTGGCGCGCTAGATGCATCCTTCCCCAATATACCCACCCTGCCGCCCTCCCCAGTGTATAAAAAAAAAAGAAAAAGAAAAGGAAGAAAAAATCCCCACCGTTCTCTTCCTGCCGCTCGCGAGACGCAGCAACGCGCCGCCGCCGCCGCCGCGAAGCCCTCCTCCTGCTTGACGCGAGCGGCGAGCCAGGCCTGCTCTCCACCGCCCTACTGCTGCCGGTGGCCGCCCGCTGTGAAGCCCTCCTCCTGCTGCTCGACGCGGCTCTCCTGCCATGAAGCCCCCAACGCTGGCCGTGAAGTCCTCCTGCCGTGAAGCCCTCCTCCACCGCACTCCTGCTGCTCGACGTGATTCTCCTGCACGACACCTCCCGCCCGACCGCTCGCCGCCGGTGGCCCGGCCGACTTCCCCTGCCTGCCCAACGCGCGGTGACTGCTGCTCGACAGCGGCCGCCGCCCAATTCCTGCAATTGGTACCATCGGTGCCCTCGCCAGCGACTCCCAAATCCTAAGCAGGTACTACTAACAACACTACTCCTACCTACTTACTACTGAAATTGCGTATAAATTGCTAGCTTAGCTTAGTTGGGAAGCGACCTTCTTGACTGAAGCTGGTACTAATATATTCAGATAACGTCCTTCAGTGATTCAAGATCCTCGTCGTTTGAGTGACCTGTTGCCTGAAACTAGTACTATTATCTTCAGTTAATGTCATTGAGCCAGTGTATATATGCTTGTTAATAGAAGTGTGTAAACATTCACTTGGAGATTGGATTCTTTAGAAGAATGAATGGAGTACGCTAGCTGTGATTTGCGAACACTGTGAGATGGATGCAGTGATGTGAAATATCAAATGAAACACAGGCACTTAGGCTGGAGGAGTTTTGTGGGCTTTTGCTCCGATCCGGCTGGCTGTGTCCATCCATCTTTAATATCTTTCTTTTTTGTTTCTGTTTGCGAGAAATCATCTTTAATATCTTCTTTATTATATCCTGTGATGTTCAACTTAACTGCCAAACAAAGTTCAATATGGAATCTGTAAGGGATCGGATAGGGTACCCATCCCAATTCCTTATTAGCCAAATTCAGTAGATCTGTTTTGGAGATTC
The DNA here is from genome assembly GCA_015847255.1 of Hyparrhenia diplandra. Classification (NCBI taxonomy): domain Eukaryota; kingdom Viridiplantae; phylum Streptophyta; class Magnoliopsida; order Poales; family Poaceae; genus Hyparrhenia; species Hyparrhenia diplandra. The sequence goes on from JADLZK010007488.1 coordinate 75,831, forward strand.
CATTAACTGCTGCTCAACAGCGACCACCACCCTAGTTTCTTTCAATACCAATTTGTTGTGGCAACCTACGTACCTATGCACAGCTAGCTGTATAGTTTTTGTTAGATTATGGTTTTCATATCTGAGCAAGCACATTTTAATGTGAATTTTTGGCAATTGGTACCATATAAAAGCTGATATATGTATCAGTTTAACTATTATATATCAGTTTAATTATTATATGCACTGTGAGTCTGTGAGTGTGATATGCTTCTGTTTTGAATGTGCAATATATCAGCATTTTTTTTGTTAGTAGCACTTACTATAATGTTTGCGCTTTTTATAAAAAACAGTTTCAAAATGTTTGCTGAGCTCACTCTCAAACACATATGCTCTCATAATATGAACTATGACATGGTACTGTCTAATTTTCAGTTTATTGTCGCAACATAAATCATGTCAGTAGAAGACCGTAATTGGATGTACCAAGGCTGGAAGGACAATGGTTGTCATTCCCAGGAATGGGTGGGAGAAATACTAATGCTTTTCTAGACCGTGCTTTCAGCAATGTTCCTAATTCTGAAAAATCTGGAGTAGTATGTCCATGTTCAGATTGTGGCAATAGAGTTAGACGGAGGAGAACTGTCATGGGCGTGCATTTGTGTAAAAGAGGATTTATGCCTGGGCTCTATGGACTGAACATGGTGAGCACCTTGTTAGTGAGCCCACATTGCAACATGCAAATAGTACCATTGATGGTTTAGATGAGATGTTAGCTGATTATGGGGACGCAATGCATACTGAGAATCTAGAAGATGAACCAACAGCAGATGCTAAGGCATTTTATGCTATGTTGTTGGCTTCAAAAGAGCCGCAACGGAATGGAGAGCATGAATGTGTATTGTGATATATTGGATTTGTATTTAATTCAAAATTTGAATTCAAATATATATATGTTTATGAATACATGTCAGCAACATATATCCCTAGGGATGAAATTGTTATGAAACATGTTGCGGTGGTTAGGACCTTCCCTCTCCGTCTCTCATGATCCGTAGTAGATGAAATAAGTAGAAACAAGTGGTCACAAGATAGGGAGATTATTCTTTATTCATCTGAATATTGGTAATTACAACATAGATCTCTCACGTATATATAGTCTGCCAAGGCCTAAGAGTTTCGGTAAGAGCCCACATACAAGCGGACTAGGATTAGGATTCCTCCTCCTTTCCTTCTAGGAAAGAGTCCGTGTGTTTTACAACACTCCCCTTGAAGGCGATTACCACGATATGCATATGCCTCATTAAAAACTCCATCGAAAACCCAATGGGAAAAAAGCGGTTCTTGGAGAAAAGAGTACATCGCATTCGTTAATTGCATTGCACATGTTGTCTCATTAAAACCTTGTGAGAAACCTTCAAGTAAAAACTCACGTAGGGAAAAGAGTACAACATTTAACCTTCTTGGTCATATATTCTTTAGGATATTCTATTCTTCATGAATACATATTGATCTTCATAATCTATGCATAAACTTGGTGTTTTAGCAAATATGATCAATTTCATCTTTGTAATTCTAGTGGTTTACCTTAAAAGCGATTCAATAAAATATGCTCCCCTCATAAAAGCCAAACTTTGAACTTCATTGTTCAAACCACACTTTTCATAAGCGTGTGTAAATAAAAGTTGGCTCATAATTCTTCTATGAATTATATGGGAGCAATATGCTTCATGCATAATGACCACCAATTATTTGTGCAAAATAAATAAATATTATGCTTGAGGAGAAATAGATCCTTTTCGGAGGAGGTATGGGGGTAAATAAATTAATATTTAATATCTTCAAGATAGTGTATCAAACTTATACTAGAGTTTGAATACTTATAATTAATCCTTAGTGGATTTTCAAATTGTATTCTATAAATCTTTGAGATTTTGATTGTACAAATTCAGCCTTGTATTTGGCATTTAGGGGATAATTCAATTGCCAAAACCACCATTATTCTCATACCTTCTATGGTATTCTTATAGGATATCATTAACTTCATGCTAGCTTTTCATACACTTTCTAAGTGTTTTGATGACACCTTCATGGTATATAAGATTCCTCATTTTTCTTTCTCTTGGGTCTATATTCACTTGGGGATGAATGGTGTTTATTCAAAAATTGTAGGTAAATCCTTCATGGATTAATTCCTTCAAGGATGTACATTCATTCTTAGTGAATTAACAATTCTCTTCTATGAGATACATTCTCTCTTTGGATCGAGAGATCGTTGATATACACAATGACATAAGCGTTATTCTTTGTAAAATCATTCAATGATTATTTGAGTCCTTCTAGGATATGCTCTTCTTGAGACTTGAATATTCATTAGGAATATATATACCTTAGACTTTAATACTTAGTATGAGATTCCTACAAGTTGCGAATTATATTCTTGAGAATTATATGGATTTTCATAATCCACTAATTAACTACATATTCGATATTCATTCGTTTCATTTTGCGAGGAGATATAGAGAACATTAATTTCTTCTTAATAGGAGATTCAACCTCAATTGCATTCTTCATTGACCCGATATATAATCGCTTCTGGCGATTTTGCCATGGACTTTGTTTTCGGATCAGGGTTCTCATAAGAGAAACATTTGCAATTAAAGAGGTAGTTTTGTCGACAATTATTTTCTTTTCTTCCAATACTCTCACAATGTGAGAATATTTTATCTCTGTCATTTCCCAAACAAGAGATGGTATATTGTTACGCATACCCAACACTAGTGAGGTCTTGGCGCTAATTGTGTTGGATGTCATCTTCATGATGATCCTCTTCATGAGGTGTTTAACCTTCTTCGTGAAGCGTTCTCTTCATGAGAATGGAGGAGTTCCATTTCTTTTCTATTTAACATGTATACGCTAAACTAGAACCCACAAAGTCCCCCCAGTAGATTTTAGATTGATAGTATATAACATTTAGTTACTACTAGTAAACACAACTTACGGTTCATAACTTCAAGTTACTCCTCTCATTTCAAAAATATCGGTATATGCTACGCTTCGGGCTTCAAAAGAGCATTAGTCAAATTATTGTATGACTTGGTGTGTGATACTATTCTGCTTCAAGCTCAAAGGAATATTTTCTCTTAAGATCATTTTCCTTCTATGGAAATAATATTTGGCATTCAAAATATAGGCTCTCTCCCTAATACCAATATTAGATCATTAATAGCATACATCAAAATATATCCCTATCATGGGCTTAATTCAAATTCATATATCTCCAACTACAAGTGAGGCCCATTTATGTATGCTATGATTAAATTTTTATGGGAAATATTCACACATATTTCAATATGGATGTTATTATTCATTATGCAAATGAGCTAGAATACCTAAAGTGCATTTAAGAATGTTCGGCATTCCTACAAAATGGGGATGTTCTTCTCCTAATATGCACAAAACATAGTTTAGAAAACTATTTCATTCTCTAGCTTCTTTATTAATTAGCCTAAAAAAATTGATCCAAGTACTCATACAAAAATGGATCATACACTTCAAATGTATAAAATACATAACATTTGAATTCACATGGAATCTTCTATAATTTTTAATTGCCTTTAATGCAAAACTCCTTGATGCCTTTTCTTTGTAAATCCTAAATCATCATAATTGTATTATCAATATCTTAGTTCCACAACTATTCATCCCATCAAATGGGTTAGTCTCCATTGAGCAAAATTTTATAAACTCACTCCCCACGATCTTAGAACGCTTGGCCTAGATCAATCTATTGCTTATGCATACGATGCATCGAAAGCAAATAATTCCTTAGTTCAGCGGGAACCATATAGACATAGCATGCTAGCCGGCCAATTTTTTTTTATGAGGGAAGCTAAAGGTAGCTACTAGCTACAACATTAGCGGTTATGCTAATATTCATGCAACAATGGAGATAGTCGCGGCTCAATCGATACACATGCGGGTGTAATGTGGAATGTTAGTATTCAGTCTAACATAATAGATAACAACAAAATGTAGAGTTACGAGCTTACATGCAATTAGTGCGAGAGAAAGTTAACTCATTAGGAAGGGGACGCGGGCAAAACTTCAAGTCTCGATACATACACTTAAAGATCGACTTAGGGCGGCTATGCCTATATATTATCCACATCTTCTTATGCCTTTATCCAAAAATTACTCCCCTTTTCTTGCCATAACTACCTCAAGTAGTAATTGCTTCAAGCATTATCTATGAATATCAATTCTAATGCATCCATAGAATCCAAATCATACTTCTAGTATTCAATGATTATGACATGAAAATCGCGATATCAATGTACTATTAGGTGTACACCATAGGACTCGGGGTAGAATATAATTTCTAGTTCTCAAGATAAAAAATTAAATACTTAGGATTATACAATTTCTTGGCTAAATCGATCCTTCTAAGACCGGTTAATATGCGATTATAGTCCAACTATTCATGTGCTTTTAGGAAATTAGATTTCTCATCTACCTACACTACATGGTAGTGATGCACAAAGAACTATAACCTTAAGTGGCTAATTAAGGCTTCTTTGCGGATAAAAATAATACAAAATTTATTTTTGATAGGCAATAGGCAATTTGTTTATATGTGAAAACATATAAATTTAATTTATTCATGAGAAGTTCACACATATTACTTCAAGTAAAATTGCAACTAAGAATAATAAATATTTCGTATTAGTCTTGGGCTAACAAATTAACCATTGACCCGTAATTCAACAGGAACTAAAAATTTAATGCACCACCACTACTTCTATCAATACTTGGGATATGAAATTTAAAAGACAACAAATATATAAGCTCATGATTCAAGTTCTTCTTCAAGAGAAACTTTTAAATGTTTCAAATAATATATATTCTGCATGTCAAACTTCTATACTTGACAAGTGCTGACTTCATGCTTTATATTCAATATAGTTATGATATGTAGTCACAAGCCTTCAAGCGATTGTAACATATGCAAGCCACATATTCAAAATTATTGCAACTTAATAATATCACGGTTCATAAAGCTCTCTAAAAATTCCAACTCAATTTTCATTTGAGTAATTTCGATGGTAAATTCAAATACTTCAAGCATTTCATTGCTCTTTGATATTCTATACACAAGAGATATTTCTTCTAGAATATAGTTTGATAAAATTTTATTTACCATCTTGTCTTCTAGACATTTACAAAGCTTCAAGCTATTGTTTATAGCAAAGCGGCGTTAAGCATACAAGCTTCAAAATTGGAAACTTTCAATGCAATATGATAGTCTATAATCATAATTTGGGATTTTACTCATGCAATGAGTCCCACAATGCATTTGTTACTTCTATCGCCATATACTCATTCTAGAGAGTAATTCGAAATATATATCTTTGAGTTTACTACACTTCAATGGTAGCAAAATATTCTACATGGATTTAATAATGACCGTAACAAATACTTTTTACTTTTGAAGTAATTTCGGGATATTTCTTCTTCTTTTAAGGCATGCATATTAACATAACTCAAATCATGTGCATATAAGTTTACTATATGTAAGCAGTAGCAAGGTGCAAAAAGATAGTGGATGGTTATTCAATATATATATTCTTAGAAGCATCCTAGCATTTTTGAGGATTATGGCATATGTAAATTTTTCGAATTAATATACCAAAAATTCATTCATCAAAATAAAAAAAACATATGCTAGGGAAAACAAAAATATGAGCCTCTCAAAGATGACAAGTTTAAAGTCTGCGAGGATTTAGAGAGCGCATGCATCTAAGTTTGGCAAAACATCAATTAAACTTGATTTAATATGTATATACACGTTCACACATACGGGTGTGAGAAATATAGCAAATATCGCAAAACATATGGTCTAGGGTTTATTGAGGAAAACTTCTTGTTTCCAAAAGAGTTGCATGGAAAATACCGTAAACCCACATTCATATCCACGAAAACGCGTAGAGTGTATCTTCGCGGGAAATTCATGATTGATGCTCAAATTCTTGAGAATTCGGAAGTTGTTCATCACGACTCATATCACATTAGCTAGGCCTTTATCTAAATCGATTTGGATTTTCTATGGTCGATCCACTCCAATCTGCTCGATTCGGTAGGACGTGCTTTCGTCTAAAGACGGCGATGCTAGTTGTGGATGACTCATGGCTGCGACATACAAGTCACAACTACAAGGTATTTGAACCAAAAATTTTTATATGACAGATTGACCACATGCGATTGTGGCCATACATACGAGCCACATACTGAGGGGCGGGGAGGCCATGGATGACACAAAAGCATGCAGGCCATATGTGTGCCTGGGGAAATTAAAGCCTAGATCAATCGAGCACCAAAATTATTACGAGATACGACGGTCAGATATGCATGTTCCGCGATGCTAACGTGGATGCACAACTTATTGGCTCGTAATACCGGATACTACCCGGTGTTGCGTGTGCACATATTATTCAATGGACAGCGTACATGGCAAGCTACGACTTCAAGTCAGGGCTGATTCATGCATATACGTGACTACAGGCAATGCATATACGTGACTACAGGCAACGTATATTTGTGATAATGGATTTATTTGCCTGCCACACCATGCACATAATCACGAAGATGACCTGTGATGGTTTCGTTAGCCCTTGCCGTGCATGACATCTTAGAGTCCGTGATT
>JADLZK010007489.1:0-129440 GCA_015847255.1 Hyparrhenia diplandra
CATATATATATAAATACATACATATACTACTTATTACTAGCATTAGTACTTCACATGAAGTTACTTGAGCCTCTGGCCAGTGACACAGAACAGCATGGGCCATCCAGCACTAACGATGGTTACATGCAACTTGTTTGACATTCTTTTATTTTCTATATATACGGGCAGCCCGGCACGTCTTGAACGAGAAGAAGCAAAGGCCTAGGCCCAGTGGCTAGACGTGCGCAGAGACCTTTCTCCTGTTATCGCCGTCAAGCTTGGATGCCCTTGTACCACATGGCACAGGCGATGTACACGGCGAGGTCGACGAGCGAGAGCGCGGCGAGGAGGAAGTAGAACCTGTCCAGGTGGCCGGAGTTGAGGTTCCCAGGATCCACCCCGGACGCTTCCCCCGGCGGTGAGGCTCGTGACCACGCTCACCAGCATGATGCTCACGTAGTTCCCCCAGCGAGATGGACGCCATGCACAGCGCGCTGCCGAAGCTCTTGACGCCGTCGGGCGCCTGCCCGTTGAAGAACTCGAGCTGCCCCACGTACATGAACACCTCCGACGCCCCGATCAGCGCGTACTGCGGCACCTGCCACAGCACGCTCAGGGAGCTCGGCTGGTCCGGGCTGCCACGCGCTTCAGCCGCTCCACCTCCACCACGCCCGCCACCACCATCGCCGCCATGCCGATCACGAGCCCGACGCCCATGCGCTGCAGCTCCGTCAGGCCCTGCGGGTTGCCCGACAGCCGCGCCATGACGGGCACCAGGACCCGCCGGTAGATGGCAATGAACGCCAGCACGCTGAGGACGTCGAACAGCGACATGCTCGCGGCGGGGAAGTGGAACGACCCGATGTTGGTGTTCATGGTGGCGCCCTGCTCCACGAACAGCGACGCCATCTGGGTGAACACCACCGAGTAGACGATCGTGCACAGCCAGATGGGCAGCATCTTGAGGATGCACTTCACCTCCTCAACCTGCGTCACCGTGCAGAGCCGCCACGGGCTCTCCATCTTCTCCCCTCGGTGACCGTCGCCGCCTTGTCGAGGAACCTGAGCTCGTCGCTGTGGAGGATCTTGCGGATGCCCGAGATCTTAGGGTCCTCGCCTTCCACCTCGTGGAGGAGGTCGCTATGGGGAACCTCGGCGTGCCACTTGCGGAACGCGGCGACGAACACCTGCGCGACGCGGGTCAGCGGGTTGCCGCTCGGCTTGAAGTGGCGGTAGTTGGGCGTGCCGAGCAAGAAGAGCAGGAGCGCCAGCGCGGCGGCGGCCGCCGAGACCCAGAACCCCATGACCCAGCGCCCTGAGTCCTCGTAGTACACCAGGACCGTGTTGGAGAACAGGGAGCCGACGTTGAGCGCCAGGTAGAAGTAGCTGAAGAAGGCCACCTTGGAGCGCGCCTCCTTGGGGTCCGTCTCGTCGAACTGGTCCGACCCGAACGTCGCGATGGAAGGCTGGTACCCTCCGTTGCCGAAGGCGATCATGTAGGTGGACAGGTAGAACAGCGCGACGCCGGGCGCCGACGGCTCGTCGCAGTGCGCCTTGACGCCGCCGCAGCCGGAGGGCTTCACCAACAAGAACCATGAGGCAAGCGACAGGATCACCAGGCCCTGACCAAGAAGAACAGACACAGGCAATTAAGAACAGCGCACCGACAGAAAATGGATCGATCACAGAAACAAACAGGAGACTGATGGTTGGTCAGTGCAAGCAGTGTCTGAAGATGATCGCACGTACCGTCACGTAGATGATCTGAAAGATGGCGCACGTGACGTATCGGCCCCAGTAGGAGTCGCTGAGGAAGGCGCCGATGAGTGAGAAGATGTAGACGGTCCCTGTCCACTTGCTGATGTTGTTGGCGGCCTCGGCGTTGCCCTGGTGGAGCACCCGGCGCAGGAACACCACCAGGTTCACGCCCACGCCGAAGAAGGCGCACGTCGCGAGTCCATAGTTAGCTGCATCAGAAACAGACGTGATCTTGTCAGTTTCAGCCCTCAGTACATCTAATCAGCTGTTTTGGATCCGCAACCAATATTGTAACATCTGTCTGAGCGTAGTCTGGTTTGGAGTGTTTGGAAACAGAGTTTATGGCTCACGGCAGACTGCCAAAGTGAATCGATGAGAGGGCAAAACATAGTGGAAAATCTGAAGAGTACTAGGATGCTTTTGCAGTGAATTAGTGATGGAGTAATCCTCCTCACTATGGAGTTTGTTGCTATTCAGCCGAAGAAGGGGTTCTCGTTGAAGGTCCAGTTTGGATTCTGAACTGCATTCAACTCAGGCAGGCAATACATGGGAATATATGCTTGCAAACGGAAAAGGGTTGCAGTAATAAATGACACAGTTGAATTAACTGTTTCATTCTAGTACGATGAGTACAGAGGAGTCATTACTCATCAGGCATCATGTGAGATGTTTACTACTTTTCTTTTGTGTTTTTGAAAAAAATATAAATAAGGAGCAGCTTTTTACTCAGTTGCAGTGATAAATTACACACTTGAAATGTTGAATTAACACTGTTCCATCCTGGAGTTCTTTGCAAAATCAGAATCTAGCTACTAGAAATCATGTACAGAGAATCATTAGTAGACATCATGTTATACATTTACTACAATTTCTTTGTTTTACCTAGCAGGAGGATGGCAGATCTCCATCTTCCGGTAGTTGTCTTGACAGCTGGGTTTCCTCGTCTGTCGATGGACCCATCTTCAGTGATGGGAGACGTCCATTTCGAATCAACAGTGGTAGGGTCCATCAGGTTGTTCAGTGAGATTTCCGTACCTTCACGGTTCTTGAGACTGCTTCATCAATTATTCAGAAAATAAACCAACAGTTAGTTACCAAAAATTCCATTGTTATTACTTATTTTGTTCTTCACAATCTCCTTGTCAGTTTTTATCCTATTTATATTAAATGTTCACGGTTCATATGAGATGAGATGCAGCTGTCTGCCTGTCTTTTTAGTTGCTGTACTATGTACCGTACTGAACTATTTCATTTAGGATACTGTTAAACAACAGTCGTGCATATATGTATGAACTGCCATGATGTGGAAACTCAGCAACTGTTCCGATTAAAATGTTCTAGTTGTAACTGAATTCTGAAATACGTATATATCTGATATCTCTAACAGGATACCTTTTTATTGCTTAATTTTTAATTTATTCCTTGCGTCTTCTTCAGGAATTTATGCAGCCTTTCCCTGCCGAAGCCTTTGAGCCAGCAAGATTTAACCTGTGAATGTGTTATATATGAGATACTCATGTTAGGGGTGAAGTAACAATAGATTACAGAAGCTGCATAACGCTTCCTAATTTAGATCCACAACTACTAATTAACCTTAAGTACAGCAAAGCTGAGCAAGCAGATGTCGAAAATTTTCTGCCCCGTAGTGCAGTACTATAGCGTAAAAAACAAGCAGAGACAGACGGTGATCATGTGCCGTCGTCAGCTGGCTCTTTTGTCATGATCTGTGGTGTGCACTGCACGTATCAATATCAGACACACACACTACCTCCAGAAACGAAGCAGCTACCTGTCCGTCCGGCCAAAGTGTCGTGTAAACCATGCACGCCCATATAGTGATATAGGCATAGACAGGAAGGCTCGATACATACACTGCAGCAAACGTAAGGGCGGTTGTGTTGCTTCTTTTACCATGCAGGCACGCCAACAAAATCACTTCAGTTTAATTAGTAGCATGTTAATTAGTTCCTATACTCACGAAGCGTACTCCACAAAAATCAGTTTTTCCTATACTGACGTTCCTACTAGTTGTATCGCAAGGACGACGGAGGACAGGTAATTAACTTGATAGCAACTGTGAGATGCGATTAATACACTGATGAGTCGGACAGATTACTATATAAGCATGTACGTACACGCGTACTTACCTTCGTTGATAAACCCTCCGGTGCGACCACGCAGCAACTTCTCCGGCGACGGGGACGATATTAGGCACGTCAGGAAGAAGAACGAGACCGGACCCAGCAGCACCTGTACCTCGACGACGCCGGCGGCAAGGCCTCCAGTCATTTACCGGGCAAACTGCTCAGTGCTCTCTCTGTGGATCGATGGATCTCTCCTCTCCACCGGCCGGCGGCAATGCAAATGCAATGCAAAGCAGCAGCAGACGGCGGCGACTGGGAGCGAGGTGGATAGGTGGGTGGTGCGTGGGTTTGGCCGGGGCGCGTATTTATGGACGCCGGGACTCGGGAGGCGGGAGACGGAGGGGGGCAGACAGTGACACGATCCACCCGACCGGCAGCGGAGTGAAGTGTTGGTGGCGGTGTTCGTTTTCTCCTGCGGCCTGCGGGTAAAAGCCACCCCGCCGACACATGTGGCACCGGGCCAGCTGTTTTTTTCCCGAGAAAGGCGGAGATCTTGTGACCCGGGGGTCGTCACTGCCGAGTGCGGACCGAGACGAGAATCCTTGGTGGCTTGCATATAGTGAGCTTTTTTTTATATTTTTTTATAGACTTTTTTATTTTCTTATTAACTGTGCTACTAAATCCATTCTAAATTATATTTTCTTTGGCTTTTCAAACTTAACTTTGATCATTGGTCTTATTCAAAAATTTGTAAAAAAAATTTTTTTTTTTGTTGTGGCTTACTTTATTAACAAATATTCTTTAAAAATTACTTAAATTTGACTAGGTTTGCACAAATTTTTTTAAATAAAACAAGTGGTCACACTTATGGTCAAACAAACTATAATTTAGAACGGACTACTAATTCGGGAAATCCTTGCCATGCGAAGTTTTTGCAGATATAACTCCTCACCCTCTTGCTCTATCACGCCCTATACCCTCGTGCTCTATCACCAGCGATCTCTTAGATTTGACAAAAAACGGCCCCTTCTATACAGGGATGGCCAATTTCGGCGAAGGGTGGCTCCAACGGCTGCGAACAAACGAGATAATGGGGGTGGCTAGTTCGCTTGTTCGTATCGGCGCTATCATATCAACCAATCATTTAATAGTGTTTTTTTCTCGCACAACAAATCAATATCAATTGAAATTAGCTAGCCGTAAATAATCCAACAAACAAATCAACGTCGGAGAGACGTGATCGGAGTCTTGTAAGATTAGAAAACATTTTGGAAATCATCTAGGACGTTCATTTTTTATCTAGCGGTCATAGAAATGGCATGCATGCTTATCATATGGCTGTAAATTTGTCAACAAATATCTATAGTAGTACTAGCAAGCATAGTACTTTTCTTTCCTAATAAATTGAAATCGTGAGAGAGTACGTATAGTCGGAACACAAAAGAAAGGTTGGGAACAGTACGGAAGCACGAACTAGTTAGCTAATAAAGTGGTAAACACGTGAAAATAAGGTGATGATGATACCCTTTAATTTCTTTAGTCTAGCAAATGATGATTCTAGACAAGAAAATTAATTAAGGGCGTACGTCGCTGTGGATGCACGTACGTCCTCTTGGTGCGACGATATGATGCATACGTGACCGCGACTGAGTGCTCATGGCTACCTAATTGGCCGGCCGGCGCCGATGCACGCGAGCGCAGTCCCGTACTCGTCCCGTCTCGTTTAGCACGTTCGATCTGCCCTAGTACATTTCTGCCGTTCTCCTCGTGACGTCGTCGTCGTGGACATCCATGTACATGTCAATGTTGGTCCTTGCACTTGTGTGACTTGTGAGGTCCTGATCCGATCGAGGCGTATATATGCGAATTGGCGTGATACCGATGCATCAGTGTGTGAGTTTCACGCACGGTAGTTCCAGTTTTCACACGCTGTCTTTATCTGCATGACCATACGTCCATGATGATGACCCAACACGCTGAGTAGTGCTGCTTTATTTGAGACGATCGAGACGAGAACAAAAAGTTGGTGGTAGCATTGCGTTGCGCCGATGATAGCCACAACCACTTTCTGGTTGTGTCGTTGGATTGATATGCGCAATGCAACTCGAACGTACGCTCTTATAGGATTCAAGATGTTTTGTCGACGTCGTCGATCGATTATATATACGCGTGTACCAGAGATCGGTCATCGATCGGTGGCCTCGTCGTTGTTGCTCGCTCTACCGGTATGCATGACGACGAGTAGTAGTTCATGCCAAGTTGGTTTCCTGTGTCGATCGAAATGAATATACGACCTAGTACAAATTAATAAGCTGAAAGAACGGTGCTGCCGGATTAAGGCCGGGAAAAATGCAAGTTCATTCATATATGGTATGGCACGTAAACAATGCGTGCAAGTTCGGAGTCACCAGGGACACGCATGCTACTCCATGATTTTATATTCTTGCCTGTTTGCGCGGCACAGCTCATGCACACCCGGGTCGATATCGAGACGGTACAGAATAGGCGACTAGGATAGGGCACTGGTATAGTCAGCTGTGGGGGCACACGTTGTTGTACCACAGTGAGCCAGTAGGAGTATACCAGAAGCTAGCGTCGCCGTAGTTTTACATAGAGATAGAGCCCAAAGCCAAACCTTTCACTGCCAACTCGATCCGACCACCAGGTACTTCCTCTGTAATAAGCGGAGGTCGATCAATTCGCGTGTGGTACGTACCAACCAAACAACACGTAACCATCATGGTGAACTGGTGGTACAAGGAATCTCGTGCAAAGTCCAAGCAGCAGGTGAGACCCATCGGTCGGTCAGTCGTCGATCTTGGGTTGATCGATGAGCCGTGTGACGCTTGCATTGCCGGAAACTACCAACCACAACCCCATGCATATGCGGCTCTGCACCGGTCGTCGATCGCTTGCATTGCATATGCATGGTTGTGTGGCTCCGCACGCACCCACGCACGGTGACTAGCTCGGTGAGTGAGAGCTTGCGCGCGCACGCTACGGACAGGCCTCGGAGTCGTGTGACAGCACAGCGCTGCCTTTTGTCGTCGTCCTGCGCTTTAGACCGGCGGAAAGCGGCGGCTATAGCTAGACTGACACATCGAGCTGGAAAAGGATAAGGAGCAGATCGAGCCAGAGCCAAAAGTGATAAGCTATCACTGGATGCCTGGATCCAGCAGACGGATCGATCACGATTGATTCACGAGTTGTATGGTTCACAGCTGTTGCCTGTTGGTGTTTGGGGCCTTTGGGAGGGCTGTGCACCGCACATGGACTCTTGTGCGCGCTACGGTACTACGGTGTGTGTTTTTTTTCTCTCCGTGCATGCCTAACTTTTGTTGCCACGGCCAATCCTTTCAACTTTCCTGGATGCAACGCATGCAACGGAGGGAGAGGTTGAGGTTGTACAAGTAGGGCGCTCACGGTGCTAGAAACTGCCATGGTTTCTATAGTCTTGGACATTGTGTCAAGAAACTATCTCCCACAATGCAATTTTCTATCATGATGTCACATGACCCACTTGTCACTCTCACAAATTGTCTTGGTTTACGTGAAGACCTGGTTTCTTAGTTAGACTTGGTTTCTTATGTTTTTCCTCTCTCTCTTCAATAAATATAGCGCCATATCAGCAAAAAGCAATAAATAGAGGGGTAATAAATGAGGATAAAAACCATGGTAGAGTCTGTATTGTGAGTGCTCTTAGGCCGTGGAAAAGGCACCGACGATTGAAGTGTGGATGAGACGTTGACAGCATCGAGATACCGTCATCGTACATGTACATGCATGGTTGAGGTTGAGTGCGTCACAGGCGGAGGAGACCATTAACAGCCGGATGGACCAGAGACACTACAGAACAGAACCAAATGCAAGGCCGGGGAGGAACAAGATATTTTGAGAATATCTCACGATTATTGTAGTGTGTGTATATCCGGGTACCATGCGTGCGTGTGTTGGGTCGACCAAATTTTCAAGGATGATTAGGTAACTATAAGGACAAAATAAGCAGTCCTTCTCTTAAAAATTCAAAACAGTACAAGATGTTGAAAATTTAGCTAAGTTACAAGATATTCTGGATTGCTCAGCCACATTTATACGTGTTTGCTTTTTTTGAACCACAATCAAGTGTGTCTTTTCGAAAATGTTCTCTCTTTTTAAAAACTGCGCCTTACTAGAAAATAAAGCAACTTGATGACCAAACTAACTTTTTTTTTTTTTTGCCTGGCTCCCTATTATTTAATTTTCATAAAAATTGCAGCAAACCTTTTATCGCCTTTTTTTTTTTTTCAAGAGCACGCCTAGGCGCGTTTTTTTCATTTTATCGCCCCTTTAAAAATTATAAAATTTCTTGGATTTTAGGAGGAAAACTTCACATGAGCTTTAAGACAAATTAACATATGTAGGCAAATTAAATGACCACTAAATCCTTCGTAGTCATGCTGCGTCAAGTTTAAAGTGTGATGCTACCATGTAACATTAACGCTCTGGCCAGCATCCGCCATCCTTACTATGTACATGACCAACTGACCATCGACTACAGAGAGTCATCGTAAGGCAAGTACAAGTGTAGACATGTGAAATATATGGATCATTATTAGATAGTTCTTCCTTAAAGAGCCGTCCCAAGGGAAGTACACATGTGAACTATACAGGTCATTATTAGATCACCGTTACATGTATTTCTTCCTTAAGTTAACTAGGTTTCTAATTACAACCCTCTTGTTTGTAGCTTTGATAATTTTTAGCTCTACACATGGCCTCAGTACATGATGTGTTAATCTTCCTTCATGGTCATGGTCAACTTTGAGGTGTGTTATTAGCCTGTTACATTGACTGTCTACTAGCCAATATCCATTTCCTATTGGGTCACTATGTACATGTCCATCAACTACAAGATAGTCATCCCAAGGCAAGTACATATGGGCTAAGCAAATTATTGTTGGACATGTATTTCTTACTTGGATAGTGATCACCGTCACATGTACGTAATTCTTCCTTAGAGAGCCATCTCAAGGCAAGCACGTGCGAACTATGGATCATTATTGGACCACCATCACACATGTATTTCTTCCTTAGGTTAACTAGATTTCTAATTACAACTTCTTATTTTTAGCTTTGATATGTATCCACCATAGAGACCATAGAGTGAGTGGATCATCGCCAATATTTAATTTGAAGCTATGCGCTTGGCCTTAGTATGTGATGGGTTAATCTTCCTTCATGGTCATTGGTTGTATCAACTTAATTTAAGTTGTGTTGTTAGCCTTCTACATTGACGCTCTGCTACATCCACTTTCCTGCTAAGTCACAATGTATGTGCCTATCGACTAGAAGAGAGTCACCCCAAAGCAAGTACATGTGAACTATGTACGAATCACTCTTATTATATATGTATTTCTTCCTTAGAGAGTCATCCTAAGGCAAGTACATGTGAACTTTACGGCTCATTACTAGATTCACCACCACATGTATTTCTTCCTTAGAGAGTCATCTTGCGTGTGAACTATATACGGATCATTGTTATAGAACCAACACATGTATTTGTTTCCTGATTAGTTACATGTCTAATTACACCTCTCTCATTTGTAGCTTTGATTTGTTTATAAGTCTTTTTGACAGGTTGAGTTATTACTCGGAACTCATAAGTCCAACAAGATACTTCCTCCAATAAAATATGCCGATTCATGAAAATAATTTATTTCTTTGGATACATGATGCAGGAGTCAAACTGAACACGTTGATAGAGAAGACTCTCTACAATCCCCCAACACATCAAATATCTATCCTTTATCTTTTGTTCATGAGTTCCCACAACAATGTGTGTTGTTTGAGAAATCAATTCTTGTGTTATAGCATCAACTTGCAAATTTAATTAATTAATTACCTAGTTTGAGATAGTTCTTATAGAAAAAAAAAAGACAATTTTGCACTTAAGAATTTTGTATGCAGTCATGGTTTGGTTTTGAGTTTTGGAGCTATTCACGGTATGAATTAGATGAAAATCAGTTTCTAGATATGCGTAATGTGTTGATGTATCGAATATATAGTTCTTCTTTTGCCGAAGTAAAACATCCCCTAGTCTATTATTCACGACAAGAATCGGCACAAAATGCTAAAAGGACATATTTTTTATAAAGTTTGAATGAATCTTAAAATGCTAATATTTGAAAAAAAAACATCCCATTAGCATTTTGCACCACTTCTTTAGATCTATCTTACTGACTATCTTACTGATTTAGCATTATATATTAGCATCAAAATCGCCCAAAGCGCTCCTAGTAGTAGGAGTGCATTACATATCGATCGGTCCGACTAAACTTTTGTTTAGATACACATTGCTAGTAATTAAGAATATTTTGTAAGAGTAAATTAAATCTAAATATGTCGGTGCTAAAGAATATGGTAGTAACTTTTAGCAAACACTAATAATAAAAAAATTTGTTGGTGGCATGCAGCTACTTGTTTTAATTTTTATTAATTTTAAGTGGATCCAATCAAAGAGGACATGCTATGCCATAGCCCATAGCTCAACACGTAACAGATCCACAGGGAATTTTTTTATTTTTGACCTTTTTTCAAAGAAAACTATTTTTAACCCGCCCGAAAAGATATTCCGCGAATAACTTTTGGTCGCGCCACATGCCGCAGCGGTATTTGTATACCGCCGCGCCTTGCATGCGCTTGGCGGCAGGGCCGACGACGTGGCAATTTTGCATGCCGTCTATGCTGACATGGCACGCCCCGCCGCGCGCCAGATCGGGCGCGGCAGTGCCGCGCATAGATCCGCGGCGCGGCGGTGCTACACTGGCGCGGCATTGTTAAAATAGGGAACGGCGCTGGCCAGTGCCACTCCGCTGCTCACTGTGCTTGAGACAGACTGACAGGAGAGACAGCAGCTGCTGCTGCATGTGCCACGGAGAGAGATGTGTGAGGAGAGAGATGATAAGAGATGTACTGTACTTGCCACGGAGAGAGATGTGTGAGGAGAGAGAGATGTACTCTCTGTCCCACAAATAAAATTTTGTTTTTAACTTTTATAATTCTTATTTGAGCGGCAGTGTGACCGGTGATGTGACATGCTGCTGCTTGTGAGAGTTGGCAAGTGCTGCTGCAGCCGGGAGACAGGGGTTATCAAGATTTGTATCTGAAATACTTCATCCATCCTAAAACTTTTCTGGAGTGCATCATTTGTATCTTTAAATAAATTTACTAAAAAGTAGATTCAAAGATCTTTCCATTAATACTAATTATATATGATAAATAATAATATTTTTAATACATAATTTGTTAAAGTTGTTTCTTGGGAAGCGTAAGCGACAAATATTTTTGAACAGAGGGAGTAGCTAGTAAGATTTGTATCTGATATACTTTGTCGTCCTAAAATATTTTCTCATTTACTCTTCTTGATAAACAACTTTAATGAAATATTTATTAATAATTAGTATCATTGGAAATACCTCTAAATCTGTTTTTTTAAAAATTATTTGCTAGTAAAAACTAAAATCTAACTACGTACTTATATGTATTGTTTCTTTTAAATAAATTATTCAAAACATTTTTAAAAGTGAGGTTAAGTAGAGAAAATTAAAGCTGGTGCAAAGACTCAAGAGAGCTTGCAAGTAGTTGGTACTGTACTAAGCAGCTCTATGATGTGTGAAAAATGACAATTCGTGCTGCACGCCACACACGCTGCAGCATGCATTATTGCTCTGGCCAAATCTGCTGCATGTACTGCGAGAGAGAGTGCGTGTGAGAGAGGGAGTGAGAGAGAGAGAGGTGATGGGATGCGTGGGGGAGAGAGGTGATGGGATGCGTGGAAGAAAGTGTATTGAAAGGATTTTTGATCTAGTTTTTTAATAAATTATTTAAAGATTTCTATAAACCGAGTCATTCCCGTGGTTATCTATGGAATATGTCAAATAAGAATTATAAAAATCAAAAACAAAATTTTATTTGTGGGACAAGAGTACATCTCCTATCACCTCTCTCTCTCCTCTCACGTCTCTCCGTGGCACATGCAGACAGCAGCAGCTGTTGTCTCTCCTGTCAGTCTGTCACAAGCACAGTGAGCAGCGAAGTGGCACTTCGCGCTAGCCAGCACGGTTCCCCATTTTAACAATGCCGCGCCAGTGTAGCACCGTCGCGCCCCGGATCTATGCGCGGCACTGCCGCGCCCTGATCTAGCGCGCGGCAGGAGCGTGCCATGTCAGCATAGATGGCATGCAAAACTGCCACGTCGTCAGCCACGCGCGCCGCGCGGTAGCGCACATGCGGGCGCGGAAGTATACAAATACCGCTACCGACGACACGTGGCGCAAAAAAGGGTTATTCCTGGAATATCTTTTCAGACCGGGTTAAAAATAGTTTTTCTTTGAAAAAAGGGTCAAAAATAAAAAAAATTCTCCACAGGTGTGACTGAGAGCCACAGCTGTTAACTAGTGCCTGACAACCCATGTTTAGGAATGTGGTAGGACCAGTCTGCCGCCGTGTACTACTGACAACCCATGTTTAGGCATGGCAGCCTGCACCTGACGCGCGTGTGTTTAGATCCTAAAATTTTGGGGCAAAATTCTTATAGCGCGTCACATCGTATATCAGAAGACGTTTTCATTTGCTAGTGGTAAATATTATCCTACCATGACGTAACTAGGCTCAAAAGAATCGTCTCGCAATGTACATCTAAATTATGCAATTAGTTTTTTTATTTACCTAAATTTTATACTGGCCGGCAAGCATTTTTTGGTGCATTGAATGTTTCGATGTGATAGGATGTGATAAAATGTGATGGGAATGCAGGAAATTTTGGAGGGAAATTTGGGCTCTAAACACACCCGACCTGGACGTCATCACTCCCGTCGCCATGCCCTCGGATTTGTTTGAGAGCCGAGGCCGTTTTTGTTTTTTCGAGAAAAGGGGGCCGTGGTTTGTGGTAGGTAGCCCGTAGGCTCTGCAGCAGATGCAGCCACAAGCCTGCCACTACACGGGCCCTACATGGGCTAGCCAGAAAGAACTCTTGGGTCCGCAGCTCCGCGCGCATCCAAGACAGATGGAAAAGGTCCATTTTAGGTCCATGTAAATGAAACTCGAACTCAAAAGGACCCAAAAAAGAGGCCCAATTAAACTGAGAACATGGGCTAGTGGGCCCATACAGCAATAACTGCGGCAACCGCCCGCACCCACCAGAAACCAACCAACCGAGACGAGACCACCGGAGCACCCGACCAGCCGCAGAGCAGAGCAGCGGACAGATCAAATCGAGACAGGGAGCTGCTGTACTAACCGAGGTGGACTGGGCGGCGACATGGAGTGGACGACGGTGGAGACGGGCGACGGCGCGAAGCTGAGCGTGCGGCTGTTCAAGCCCCCGCATCCGGGCAGGAACCGGAGCCGGAGCCGGGGAGGACGTGGCGGTGGTGCTGGGCACCCCTACACCATCCTCGGCGGCGTGCAGGGCCTGCTGCGGGGATGGCGGAGGGCGTCGCGCGCCGGGGTACACCGCCGTCACCTTCGACATGCGCGGCGCCGGCCGGTCCACGGGGCGGGCGTCGCTCACGGGCTCCACCGAGGTCGGGGACGTCGTCGCCGTCTGCCGATGGGTCGCGGAGAACATCAAGCCGCGCGGCATCCTCCTCGTCGGATCCTCGGCTGGTAGGTTACATTCCACTCTTCCGCTTCTCCCTGATGATGAGGCGAGGGACCCTGTCGCGATCCATACCTTTTAGGAGTAGTTCAGTTCATGGAAGTGTGAAACCGTCGCAAAGGCAGACTACTGCGGTAAATAAGCAGTCAAATTGACCAAACAATTTCGCTCTTCCGAAGCTGTGTTTCGCCAATTTGAATGTGCAAATGACAGTTCTCTTGGTACTCATTTAGGGCTAGTAAGCAAATAGTAGCTGTTGGTGAATTTGCTCCATTCAAATAGTCAGTATATGTACTCCAAACTTGAACCATAATTAGCAGATAGGCATTAATACTTCGTCTAATTTCTTTTAGGAACCTGAATTTCTGTCAGATATGCAGTGGCAAAAGGTTTCTTGTTAATTAATCTACACATTTTTTTTGATGAATCATCTACACAGTTTTTCAGCAAATCCTACTAGAAATGTGAATTAGCAGCTTGGATGTGTGCTTCCTGTTAGATATGAAGTGGTCGTATTTAAGTTGATTGTATCCACTGCAATTTTCAGCGAGTTAGTTGATGGAGAAGAATCAGATGGTTTAGTTTGTATTGAAGAATCAAGATGTACTATTATGCATACAAGTCTTCTCCTGTCATTTATGAAGCTATCATATTGTGCTTAGGCATGTATCTAACACTAATTCCCTGATGCAGGGGCACCAATTGCCGGATCTGCAGTTGATAAACTGGATGAAGTGATTGGTTATGTTAGTATCGGGTACCCATTTGGCCTGATGGCCTCAGTCCTGTTCGGAAGGCATCATGATGCTATACTCAAGTCTGAAAAACCAAAGCTTTTCATCATGGGGACTAAAGATGGCTTCACCAGTGTGAAACAATTGCAAAACAAGCTGAAATCTGCAGCTGGGCGGGTTGATACACACTTGATTGAAGGAGCTGGGCACTTCCAAATGGAGGGTCCTGCTTTTGATGCCCAGATGGTAGAAATAATTGTTAAATTCATCAATTCCTTGCCAAAATAGCATTAATGGTAACTGTATGAGAGTTTGCAAAAATTCTAGTGATGAGCAAAGCATGGTATTTAATACTGCCACTATGGTGTGTATTTTCTCATCTTACAAATGTGTGCTCCTCTGTTTTGGAATAGTATAACTGGTGTGTTGTATAATGTATTTTGAATATTTGATTCCCACCGCGCCACACCCCGCCCCCCCGCCCCAAAACCCCCAAAAAACGATGTAGTGTTGAAATTCAGGCTTTACATAAAAAAAAATCATTTCCATCATGACCAGGTAATCTAGGATCTATTTGTACTATACTATGATGATAGCGTCAAATTTCTTCCAGACAAGTATTTCATATTCCCCAGGCAAGATGCTTATCAACTCATGCTGTACCTTACCTGTAAGCAGTCACTGTCCTTACCGATGTAATGGTAACCGATCCAAGCATGTTATGTGTCTTCAGGTATGCCATCTGTCACTCTGAAATCTGAGACTTAAATTACTTGAGATCTTTTTATTATTAGATTATACTAATGCCTTTTCATGATTTGATCTTTTGTTGTCAATCCGGTGATAAGTGACCTTCATGATTAATGATGACTGAATAACTGAGATGTTCATGACCCTGTACATCGAAAATATATTATTCAGTATCGTCTTTGGCAGGCAGCTATAGACTCATGCACAATGTGTCAATTTTGGTTTTCAAGGATAGCTTCTTCAGGTGCGGGAAAATGCATGATGAGCACCTGAATAATATCAGGACGCTTTCAAGGTTACTGTCATCCTGCTGTTGTTGAGCATGCCATCCTTCCATCATAAGTACACGATTCAAATTCTAATTCTAATTCTACAGGGGGTGTCTAACTGAATTTAAATTGATCAGAGGCTGCCAAACAGGATCTGGTTTGCTAAAATGTGGCTTTGATAATTGGTCCTGTAACTATGTACTACGCGCCTAGTAGATCATTTCTCTCTGTCTGTCGGCAGATGGCACGCTGATGAAAAATGCAGTGCCTTCAAGGGTGTGGTCCAAATCTGTGTCGCTTTATTTGCAAGATCTGTTTCCCAGGCTGAGCGTAATTTGCATCCAGCTGATGAAACGCACATGCAGACTCAAAGAAAGTGATGAGACACCCAGGCTTTTCCTTGTTCATCCCATGTATCCTGAATCCTGATGCAGCGTTATTAGCCGTCCAGCTGAACATGTCCTGACCGCGTGAATTCCTATTGAAAACATGTCCAACTGGAGAGGCTTTTCTTTGGGAAGCATCTGGAAATAAAACTCTGGAAGAACAGAGGCAGAAAAAAGCACTGTTGAATTCGTATAAGTACTGTGAACTATTGCAGGCTGTACTATACAAACGTTCATAAAAATTTTGTTGGGTCAACTTACAGTCGTCCAAAGTCCAAACAAGCATGGGCAAAACAACAAAAACAGATTACTACTACAAACAAGTTTTAGGAGGAACAAGACATAGTACTGTGGCTCGGTAAGGACCTGATGACATCAAGGGCGGCAAGTACATTTTCTGCGACGCTTTAAACAGCCTGCGACGATATAGGAGTATACAGTGTGTGATACAGTACACTCAGTCATTCAGGAATACGACAGTGCCATTGCAGTTGCAGGTGTACGGGACTACAGGCAAAGACCTCGTCCCGGTTGGGCCATTTGATTTGGATAAATAGTCATTCATCATGACTGTAAAAATCCGCGGAGTTGGCAGCTGTGAACGGTAGAAGACGAAATTGTTCAGACAAAGAAAAAGATAAAAGATGAATTCAGATTCGAAGTAAAGGGCAGAAAAATAATCAGTGTCAGGATTCACTCCAATTTAATATGGCCACTTGCCGCAAATAGTTGAAGTGGGCTTTGCTTTGTCTGCTCCCTATAACTTGTCGATACTGTTAAGTCAGTTACAGCTAGCAACTCTGATTGTAACAGTTCATGTTACAGGTATATAGGTTTTTTTTAGACAAAGTAACACTTTATTACTTCAGTTCTTAACATGATACTCAAGCTGAATACATTGGGACATACAAGTTTGAAACAATAATAAACACAGAAAAAGCATAACCAGTGGTAATTTTTGAAAGACAAAATCTTAAAACTTTTCAGCTGTTGAAAAGAATATTAATGCCTAAACAAAATTACTGCTTGGTAGCAAAATTACCAAAAAAAGAAAAGAAAAGAAAAACACGGCTCCCCAAACCAGGTGCCCATACACGGTTTACCACTTCACCTGGAGCTGGAGCCAGCTCATCGGAGAGAACTGTGGCTGGCATCTTCTCCTGGAACAAAGCCGGGGCCTAGGTTATCAGACTGTCCGGTATTGAGGTAACTAACCTAGGAGTGTACTACTGGTGAAAATAACTTCCACCAACATGGAACAAAAATCCCATTATGGTAAAAGTTAACCGCGTCCCTAGGATCCATCTTGCTCACCCATTTCTTCTTTAATTAATCAAACAGAAGAAGCACTCTCCAGTCTCCACCTCTCCCCCATTTTTCAACGGTTGGTAGACTGTAAATAAAAGCATAAACAAACAGCTAATGACCCCTCAACAAGCTATATATTAAAAAAAAAATCCTGGAGCAGAACCAAACCTCTCTCTCCTCCCCTAACCCCAGCCGGTGTGCTGCTGCGGCTGCCCCAGCCGCTATTGGAGCTCAACCATCCAGAACTCCAGGGCGCTAGCTAGCTGTTCGTTCGTTGATAGAAACCCTCCTGCGCACCACATCTCAATCTTTGCCGCGACTTCCCGATCTGTGGTACTTCCGGCATCGCGAGCCCAAGTTTGCCACCGATCCATTAGGTCCTTTGCATTCCTTTTCCTCCAGCGCCGGCAAACGGGCAAAGTTTCCGTCTTTTCGCCAACGGACTTGAGAAATGGGGTGCATGTCGCTGCTTGGAGTAGACGCAAGCTTTTTGGAAGGTCAGATTCTTGTTTTCCATCAATCCATTAATGTATGAATCGGGTCGGCTGTTGAATCGGACCCTGTTTCTGTTTCTTTTTCTCGTTCATATATCTTAAAAAAATCTCTCTTTCTTTTTATTGTATCTAGTTATTAGATGCGTATTGTTTCCTATTTATGTAACTTCCAATTGGGTATATGCATGTTGTTTGATTTGTATTCATCGATTCTCTATAGACATCCTTTTGTGTTTCTTATTCTTCGTTTCGTTCATACGTATTTTCTTAAAAAAATCTTTCCTTTTTGTTTTACTTTATTTGATTAGATGCGTATTGCTTTCTATTTTATATAGCTTTCATTTGAGTATATGTATGCCTTTTGATTTGAATGGATCGATTTTCGATTGACATGGATCTCTATAGACCTCGTAGCCCATTCTCCCTCCTTTTCTTTTCTGTTGAAGGTTAAAGAAGTTCCTTGTTTCATAAACACTCTAATCTCCATTACGATTTTTGGTCCTGAACTACCCAGATTCCTGAGCATGCCCTTGATTCTGTTTATGCAGATTTCTAGTATATCTTTTTTACTATTGTCAAAGGATCAGTTGTCTTGACGAAGTACTTCATTTCCATCAAGCAATCAGATAAAACAAAAGGAGCAGCTTCAACAGAGCCTGCAGCTCCAGTGATTGGACCGACCAATATTGCACTGCTGAAACTGAATCCATGGGTAGAGGAAGAGGGAGAGGAAAGAAGCTAACCACTGTCAGGAGCCATGAAGACAAAGGTAGCAGTGGTGAAGAAGTTGTGCCTGCAAAAAGAGGAGGGGAAGGCCCCAAAAGCGCTTCGCCAATAAGATCGATCAAGCAGATGTTGAAAATTTTGTAGAAAAGGTCGATGGCGACCAAGAAGAAGTTGATGATGCCAAGCTGAAGAACAGTGCTGCAGCTGGTGGTAACAAGAGAGGCAGGCCGTTGAAAGAGGGCTCTAATATTGTCATAGAAGATAATAGCTCTATTGTTCGATCAAGCAGTGATGAATCAACAAGGACCAATGGATTCAGGCAGATTGGGAGCCGGCGGAAAAACAAGCCCCGGCGAGCAGCAGAGGCAGGACTAGAATGCAAGTGAATCATCTCTGTGGTTTTTTCAGTACAAGGTAGCATCCAATTTTTTGCGATATCGTCATGTTTAGTAGCTCCCAGTGCTGAAAAAAATTGTAAACTAGCATGTTCTGGTTGCATGCCTCAATTTTTTTCCTTGACCTGAAGTGTATGAACTGATTAATGGTACACCTACTTGTTCAGCTGCTCTAGGCCTGATTGAAATTGAGCTGCTTGTAGCAGAGATTTTACCTTTCAGTTTACAAAGGTTGGTGATACCAGAAGGTGTTCCTGCAATTTTGATTAATCTGGTCTTCTCTTTTGCTCTTATTGCAATTATCTGTAGTTTATGAAGTTCTGGAAATGAAAGGAACACAACACAAGTGCTGTCTTGAGGATGTGTTATATGCTGTTCTTAGTTTTTTTTGGGAAGGATATATGCTGTTCTTAGTTCGCTGAACTAATATCTAATCTAAATGTATATAGTTTGCTAGATCAATCTGGTCATTTGATCTGGGGATAGCTTGTTTGGATAAGGATTTACATTTACCATAATCTGAGTACATTTGGATTATACTCAGATTTGATCATTTGTATCCATGTATGCGACAGATAACCTTTACAGTACAATTTGATGACTTATTTCAGGCTTCGTAAGACTGGAAGGCATCAATATTTAATTGAATTTGATCTTTCGTTGTTTCTACGAAACTAAATTTGATCTTTCTTTATTTGAATTGAAACATAAGAACAAAATACATATCGTGATCCCGGCAACCGGAGTGGATTCTGGAGTGCATGGCACTGCCTCAGGACTCTATGCCTATCGGTTTAGGGATCACCTTATCACAAGTTCACAGCATCCACCCTCTCCTCTGTTCGAACCCGACACGGGACAAGGTCGGCAGAGGGCTTTTTGGCAAAAGCTGCGGCACTTTGCGAGCGGCGACCCACACCCCCCCCTCGCTGGTGGGCTGCCGTTGCGGCCCGCGCTGCTGGCACATGGGGTCTCGCCCGACGGACGCGCTCGGTCACGGTCGAGAGGACGTCCCAGCGTGAGTGTTATCGCTTTAGCAGTAAGAGGGGAAGAATGATAGCAGGGTAAGTTTCGTAGTTCAGCAATATATCTCTTTGGAGAGCTCCGGCAGAAACTGTAGTTTTAGAACCATTGATATCCAAACCCAGGTATACCAAAAGAAGCACAAAAAAGACTACAGTTTCAGCAATTATAAAGTTTGTTGCACAGAAACACAGGATGGCACCCTAAAACAAGTGGTAAAGTACGGGGCTCTGATTGCCAAAAGGCCCATAGAGTTTAGGGGCTTGTTTTGGATTTGTAATATCAAGAAATCATAGTATTAAGAAACTGGTTTTAGAACCATTGATATACCAAACCCTGGGAAAAAAAAAAAGGTCAAATACTACAGTCAGCAATAACATGGTATTCAAAATCATAAAGTTTGTTGCACCCAAACATTCATGGCACCCTAAAACCAAAGTAAATAACAAAACCATGCTATTTTTCTAAATTAAAAAAAATACCTTGTCTAAACAAGGCCTAACTTGTATCATGGATATATCCCAGAAAAAAAACTATGCACTCGTGATGGATAGCACTACATAGTTTCTATGTTCATTAATTAAGATGCCACCTAAATAAAAATGGCATGCCATTGCAATTAAAAAGAGAGATGAGGAAATAGTTATTTCACTTGAACTGAGAGTCGGTACTTCCTTTGTACTCCACTTGTACTGAGGGCACCTTCAAGAGTTTCTAGAACTCACAGTCAATCTTGATTTTTTTGGTAAGATTTAAGAAACACTCTTCCACAACTCACTATCTCAACTCCAAACTTTTCGCGCTTGAGAAAATCAATCCATTTGTATGGAAATATGTGCACGTATCAATCAGTTAATCCAAAGGTGAAATTGCGTGGGAAGAAAGTATGGACAGGTTCCCAATCCAAAGGTGGAATTGCGTGGGAAAAAAAGTGTTTTGTGTAATTTAGGAAAATTCTGGGATTCCTAATACAAAGTTGGTCTCTATCTTTTAGGAGCAAGCCAACAAATATGTTCCAACATTTTTTTAGCCACTTGGGAAACTCTCTGATTTACCAAATGACTTTTTAGATGCTCCTAACGGTTTCAAACATCTGGGAAACTCTTTGATTTACAAGTGATTTTCAGGGATCATTATAGATGCTCTGAGTTAATTGTGCAGCTTAGTAAATTGATAACAAATTAATTGATTGATTTTCTGGCACGGACTCGCTGCTCTGCATCTGAATTTCTTAAGGTGGTCCTTTTGTAAGGCCCACGTACATAGACCAGGCTTTTCCACAGCAGCGAAGCAGCCCACGCACCACCCAGGCCCGGAACCCCGCACCAACGCCGCCGCGGCCGGGCTCCCTCCCCACTCCTACGGCGCTACTCCTCCCCCAACGACGCGATTGGCGATTCCTCGAGACCTCCAGCCGTCCGCCGCTGAACCCTCAACCTTCTCCGCCACCGCGGCGGCCGCCGGCACACACCGCGCAGTCTCGAGGCAGGTAACCCCTCCCCTCTCCGCTCAAGTCCCCCCCCAACAATCCTCACCCGCACACCCACACATAGACCAAACGCACGCTGCCACTAGATCCCGATCTCTCCTGCCAAGCGCCGAGGGTTTGGCTCGCCGGATCCCGGGTCGCGTGCGGCTCTGATTCGCTGCACCTTCCGTGCAGGAACAGGAGGACCGAAGCGATGGAGGACGACTCGCCGCTGACGAAGACGGTGAAGGGCGCGGTGACGGGGCTCGCCGCGGGGACCATCTGGGGCACCATCGTCGCCACCCTGGTACGACGTGCCCCGTGTGGAGCGCCACGTCGCACTCCCGGGCCTCATCCGGACTCTCAAGATGTGCGGCACCTACGGGGCCACCTTCGCCACCATCGGGGGTCTCTACATCGGCGTCGAGCAACTCGTGCAGAGCCAGCGTAAGAAGCGCGACTTCGTCAACGGGGCCGTCGGCGCGTTCGTAGCTGGAGCCTCCGTCTGCGGCTACAAAGGTTAGAAACTCGAACTGTTTTTAATAAATGCACCTGGGAAGCCTTGGCCTTAGTTTTTGGTCACTTCTGATGCCTTATTTTTCTTGATTATTGTTGATACTGGCATGCAGACATGTAGAGGTTAACTGGGATTGTTACTTACTGCAATATATTTGACATAATGTGATGGTATACATCAGTTAGGTTATGGGTGAATGGTGATTATTGTGTCTAATTAGTGAAGCTTGAGCTTAAATCAGAAAGAAGGAATAGTACTGGGATTTTGGGATCAGACTGATGCATGGTTTAGTTGTATCTTTTTCTGAGTCACTGGAAATGTTATTTATTCATGTCACTGAATAGGCATAACTCGTTGGCATTTTCTTTTGTAAGTTGCAAAGAGAGATTTGAAAATGATTACCTTGATTGAATAATACTGTTTTGGTGTCTGGAGCATTTTGGATTGGTTCATCCTAAATTTGGATGATGGCATAGTTTGTGCTCCTATATCTATTGACTTCTGGTGACTACACAGTAAGAGTTATTGTGTGGACAGATACGGGTCAAACAGTTGTTTCATTTCTTCATATAATATATTTTATCTATTGCCACAATGTTTTCTCTAGTTTAGAGATGATCACACTGAACATTATGCCAGAAGTACTGTTATTTGGACTGAACAAAGTTTCTTCTTCGAGCAATGCAACCTATGCTTCAAACTATGCATAACAAACCATTATTATTATTACCCCACATATCTATCATACAATAAAAATATATCATGCTCATTTGCTTAGAAACTGATTTTGTATGATATTTATTCACTCCAATTTGTTTTCACTAGAAACTCTAGTAATTTGAGTTACAACTTCCTTAAATGCCTCTATTAGTGGAGATATGATCTTGGTGTATAAAGCACTGTGTGTGGTGATAAATCAGCACCATAGTGTTTGCTTGTAATATCAGTTAGGTTTAGTTAGAAATAAGGGCTAATAAGCAATGGTGTGGGTGACATCTGCACAGCATTTCATGCATCATATAAGCAATGGTCATTAAAACATGGTGTTTAGGACAAGATGTTGGTCAAACCTTGAAACTACAAACATTAGTAACTTCCAAATTATTTAGTTTGGAAACAAGTAAGATATGTGTAGATTTATTTCAGAAATATTTGCAAAATCTCACATAAATTTTGTTGGATTTTAAAAAAACGTTCTAGAAGATATTAACGGTCAAAGATATGCATCAAAGATCATACAGAGTCAAATGTGTATAGTATTTTTGACCAGAGGGTGTATATGTTTCATAGTAATAGTATTGTCATGCTTGTGCTTTGATTAGCTGCCTGTTTGATTTATTGACTGACAACTGAGCAAACTATTACTAATACACATCTATTTCTTCAGAATTTAGCAATGCAGTTGTGCTGTCCCATGGATTAGTATAACTCTGATCAACTGGATGACTGATACTTAAACACAAGTTTGCATTGCGATGATTGATGGATAGTTTAGATAACTCTAATGCAACTTATATAACTGGTTTAATAATAATTTTCATGTGAACTTTGTTTCATTAAGATGGAACTCAAGAAACTGTCAGTTGTGAACAGCTTTTAGTCCTAACTAATGTATGTTCTTGAATCTAGTATATTGGCTATCAACTCTGATTTCTGCCTTACTCTGGATGCCACTTTGGCAGGAAAGAGTATTCAGTCAGCCCTCATCGGAGGGTCCTGCCTGGCATTCACATCTGCTGTGCTGGACATTGGCGGCAATACAACCAGAGTGGACAATGGCAAAGAGTACTATGCCTACACAACTGAGAAGAAGCCTGCAAATTGATTTTATGTCTGTGTTTGTAGCAAACAATTGTGCAAGCCATCAACTCCGTGAATTTGAAGCTGCTGCCCATTTTTTATGTTTTGCTGATGCAGTTAGTTTAAAAGCAAATCCAGGGTGCTTCAGAGGGATGGGAATGACACTCGGAATAAATCTTTGATTTGCTTTCTTGTGATCATCGATCACAATAAACGCAGTGGCACGATATACTGTGTAATTGTCTATTTTCCCCTGGTAGAACATGAAATGCTGAAGTTCCTTTTTTGTGGTCTATAAAGCCTCAGTATCCTACATAACATTTAGCATCTTATGACAATTCATTTATCAATATACGTAGTTTGTGAAAGCATCAAACAATGTGCTATACAAAAATGATATAGAGAGCAAGGTTAACTATATACATCTGATTGCTTCATTAGCTTCTCCGATCACGAGCGGATCTATAGTGTGACCAGTGGGTGCGGCCACACCCAAGAAAAAAACCCAAAAATCAGTGACTGGTCAAATTTTCTATGTATTTGCATCCACAAAATAAAATTCTACGCACCCACAATAAAAACGCACCCCTCTCGAGTTTGCTCTAGCTTCGCCCTGTCTCCGTCTCGAGTTTGCTCTAGCTCCGCCCTGTCTCCGATGGGTAAGCTCTCTTGACCTCGTCAGACGCCACGAGGTCCTCTGTTCCCCTCTCCATCGCTACGATGTGGATGCGAACGAGGGGAAACAGGGCGTCACGTCAGCGTTGTACCAGATGGAGCGAGGGCTCTAGAACGGACTCCGGCCCCGGTCCGTCCATCCGTCCAATCCACAAGCAGCTTCAGTGAAGGGGCAGCCAGGCCATAGTGCCAAGCTAGGTGGTGGATGTGTCGTGGCTGACCACTCATGCGTAGGGGTGGTAAAGATTGGACCGAATTAAGATCGACCGAATCAAAGTGTTTGGTTTCATAAGTCATGGGACTTATTAAGTCAGATGACTTAAAATCATGTAACTTATAAGTCATGGCTGTTTGTATATAGGGGTGACTTATAAGTTATAATACTAAAATTTGCCCGTGCGTTCTTCTGGGAAGCTGTTTTAAAAACATATCAAGCTCCATCGTGCTCTAACTCCGTCGTCGTTGTTTGGCCAGCGCAAGCGCCATCTTCTCCGAGATTCAAGTCTCAATGGCCGGTGCCGTTAGCTAGCTCTCATGGCTCCACCTTGCCGCCATCCTAGCAAGCGGTCGGTGGCGTGAGACATAAGAGATGTATCGACATCGCCTGGGAGCTCCACCTCGTTGTTGCAATTTCAGAATTTTAGAAATGTGTCATACTAAACATGTGTGTTGCACCTCAAGGGAATCTAAATTCAAAATCTAAAGAATATATACTTGACATACCACGTATACAAACATAATCATGGGGCAGCCGCTTGACAATTTCTTATTACCTTACTTACTCATGCGGACCCGGGAGCGGTGGGCGAACATAGCTGGCGGCGTTTTTCAGACGCTCCGACCGTCGTCGGGCTGCCTGCAGTACACCATCGTCTTGGCCGTCCCCATCCGACAGCGTCTCCCTCGCGTTCGCGAAGCCTACATACCATTCCGGTCTTGTGCGAAGTTGCGGAGCTGCGTGTAGATGTCGAAGATGGCGAGCTTGAGGTCGGCGTGCCGCCGCTGAGCGCCTTGGCGGTGGCATTGACTTCGTTAAAGGTCTTAGCGTCACGGTTGAGCCTCGGCACGTGTACTTGCCTTCGCTCTGGCTGATTGACGCCGGCGGCGGCTAGGATTGATGAATCGTATATATGTATGTGGAGAGTTTTATTTGCCCTCCGTTAGACCTGTTTGGTATTGGACAAGAAATCGTATATATGTATATGCGGAGTTTGTGGAGAGTTTTTTTCTGGATTTAGAGCTCTTTTTAAATCTACACCCAAGGAAGTATCTATTCCATATTCTAACGTATCCTGGGCAGGAAACCGAATCAGTTGGGAAGAAAAGGCAGGCATGCAGAGCTAGCTTTTCTCTTCGTATCCGTATGCAACTCGTTTAGTTTATTACAGATAACCAGGCGGACGGACTGCACGTACGTGCGACATGATAACCGGGCGGACAAATACTACATGGCGGCGACGCCAAGGTGGACAAAAATTTTAGGCAGGAAACTTCCGGTCGGATGGAGGGTAGGGAGAATTTGGGATCTAAATTTTTGGGTGGACCATTGTCTTCTAATTTTCTATTCTAATCAAGACTTCATGAGGCGTGTAATGGGAGTCCGAGACGTATTCGGTGGGACATGTTAGACATAGTAGTGTTCTAGTCATATTCCTATTGTAATCCTGTTAGAGTCCTAGTCATATTAGAAGTCCTAGTGTAGTTAGGACACATAGAGTTCTAGAAGGTTCCGGAGATGTGGACGGACCTTCCCGAACCGTGTCAAGTCGAGTCCTTCCCGTTGCATGTAGGTTTGCATGTTTTATGGTAAATCCTAGAAGGATTGCCATAGGGACTTCATAGCAACGGGGGAGGAGGTCAAGGCCCCAGGCCTATATAATGTAGGCAGAGAAGGTGGAACCAAAGATAGGGAGACGACGGAAATTTTTCTCTTTATTAGTAGGTATAGAATAGGGGTGTACCAACTTAACTTATAAGTCTCATAATAATTCATGTTTGTTTGGTAAAATAAATCACTTATTTCAACTTTAAACTTAATAAGTCACCGACTTATGGAAACCAAACCGCCCCTAAGATCTGACAGTAAAACTATACTAGTATAATATAATTTTTAAACTAATAATAGAAAGTGGATTGTGAAAGAAAAGAAAAGGCCCAATCCATTACTACCCAAGTCATGCGCTGCCGTGCTACGCCCTGGTCCACATGCATGATTTGTGAACGAGGTGGAGCGCCGTACCGTGGAGCTCGCAGGCGCCGTGGCTAGAGCCGAGTGATCACCGGCGTGGCGGAGTCCTTTTCCTCTCCGTACAGACACTAGGAAGAAGATGATGGAATTTACAAAAATACTATTGAACTAACGTACTGTACCTGAAATAAACAAACGCGTAGAAAGTTTAGGAGTGGTTTTAGAAACTATTGGAGATATCATTTATTTATCCTTCCAATACTCAAAACGTGCCAACAAAAGCATTGGAGATATCATTTATTTATCCTTCCAATATTCAAACGCAAAGAGTATATTGTTTTTACTTTGAGTTTAGATATGCACTATGTCTAGATAGATAATAAAAATTATACCTAAAAAATAAAAATATCTTACAATTTAGAATAGAATATTCATTAACGTTGAACTTTCCTATTCATTCAATGTTCAACATCCACCGATTCAAAAAGTTATTCGATGGTTCATTGCATCAATTTTTAACCGACTACAGACTTAGAAAACAATGAACGGATTTATTGGAGAGGCAGTCTATTAAGAGTAAGAATGAATATCTGTCTGGAATCCGAAAAAATTGATGATAAAAATAAGTCTTGGCCAGGCCAAACAGCGTTATTCAGTTAAGTTAAATCATTATTGTTATGAATAGCAAAAATAGGTACGACGGAAAAAAAACTGTGACAATTGCACATGCAAAGTTGATTGCTTAAAATGATAATACAATCGAACACTGTCTTGTACACACGCGCAAATTGGGGCTGAAGAAACCCTGCACGCCCACTAGCAGAAAGAATCACTAAACAAGCAGACACCAACAGAACTAAAAAGTCAAGATAATGAGTGTAATACATCTGTTGGGCAACAAATTAGCATACTAATCTTAAGAATTAGCCATTTATTAGCTTAAAAATTAGCCATTTATATCATCAGTGGTCTATCAATGATGATTCAAAACAATTGTCTTCTTTCTTGTAATGATTATTGAACCCTCGGAAGAACCTCCAACAGAACAAATGAACTCTTCCACCACGTGAACGTGGCAATCCTATAAAGGTAAAAACCCAAATCACCCTAAAATCCAAAACTGTTGCAAAAAAAGAAATTCGGGATAAGTTTTCTATGACTTCTGCTTTGATTTCTGCTTTTTCAACTCCAACGTCGTCCCCAATCCAACTGGTGTGTTGACAGTGGACTTAGCAGATGCAGATGGCCCGTTGGTATCTGCAGCCATCGCTTCAGTTGCAGTTCCGTTTTGAACAGATCCATTTGTGGCCTTCCCTTCAGAGGCAGGCTCCTCGGTTTTTGCAGAGGCAGAAGTGGAAGACCCAGAAGCAGCGTTGATGAGTTTGAGCATCTGAGCTAGTTCATCAGCCGCATGGTTTGCCACAGGGCCATTACGTACATTAAGACCTCTTGCAGCAGCTTTCTTCCGAGCTTCTGCAGTAGCTCGAGCAGCTCGCTCATCCATTCCTCTTAGTCGTGGAACACCTTCTCCAACCACTGCAGCATTGAGCGACCTGTTGACAGTTGCTGGCCCATCACCTGATTGTATCGCGGCAGCCTTCATTGCTTGTAAAAATGCAGGGTTTGCCTGCAAAAGCAAAAGGTAAGAATTCAATGCAACCATAAACCCAATATCTGCAGATAATATCAATAGCCATACAATTATAGGAGTAATTCAGAGTAGCATATAAGAACAGTAAAATGCATCAAAAGAGGATTATGATCCACAGTACTTTGTCCAAAGTAAGCTCACTGTGGAAGTATGGATATTCTTCGCCATTAAAGTCGGATGAATTTAAGCTGCAAAGTCTGCAATTTAGCTTACCTTCAAGAATTTAACAGCATTATCGGATGCATTAGCTCCCTGGCCCTTCTGCTTCTGGGCGTTGACCTGTACAGATTGATGAAGAATAATGTTCGCCATGCGAGAATGACAAAGATATGCATATGTAATAGAGCAAAGGGAAAAAAACATATCTTATAGACATACTCTATCAGTACATAATAATTGCACGTTAGGACACACACAAGAATCTCATGGCCAAAAGTGAATCAACCAGTAAAATTTCTTGCTGACTGTAAAGCTAAATAAATAAATACACTAAAGCAGCAAATGTCACAATCTATTGTTCTGTCAAGATATAAACACAAAATCCCTTGCAATATTCCAAAAGGTAAGTTGCAAATCAACAAACATAGAAAATATACCTGCTCTTCTCGAAGCTTAAAAGTATTCAACCAATTTTCTGAGTCTTTAGTCCGTGAGTCATTTTCCCCTAATTGTTTTACCAGTATATCATAAGTCTTCTTTTCATGCTGTCATGAAACACCAACATGTCAAGTCAACAGTTTGAAAAAACTACCCCAAGAGTTTCTTTTGTCAAAACTAACCTGAATTGAAAGCTTATATAAGCTCATATAGCTGAATGCAATGGCAAGAGCATGATAGCACACAGCTGTTTGGACATGGTCAGGGCCAAGAAGTCGCTCATTCTTCATAAGGGCTTCTTGAAGATACCTAAGAGCAGTATTCATGTTACTAGCATCCTGGTACATCATTGCAACATTTATTAGAGTTGCTGCAACATCTGGGTGATCAGGTCCTGACGCCAAACTTAGTAGCAACAGTGTGCGGGACATGTGCCGCAGTGCCAGTTCAGTTTGATTGAGCCCATGATAAAATAACGCCATGTTACCATAACTGAAAAAGAATAATGCCAGTTCAGTTTAATATTGTAAAATGCATTTGGCAGATCAAAGAAAAAAAAAAAAATTTGTTTAACTAACTTGAAACTAGTAGAACTCAAAACACTAATAAGCTACAAAATGTTTGCATGACTACAACAACAATAGCTCAGCAGCTAACTTACATATTTTAGATGAACTTTATAGCAAAATTTAGATGAATTTTCCACTGTTGCTTAACAATTTTAACATAAAAGAATTCAAAACACTAATAAGCTACAAAATGTTTGCATGACTACAATAACGATAGATCAGCAGCTAACCTACATATTTTAGACAAACTTTATAGCAAAATTTAGATGAATTTTCCACTGTTGCTTAACACTTTTACATAAACGAAAAGGGATTTAGCATAGGTGAAGTTTTTCAAATGATAACATCAGGGTTCATGTCAGATTTAAGGATAATATCGAAAATTTAGCAGTAACAATTTTTAAAGCAAAAATGCATGCCTGTGGGCTGTGTCTGGATGATCAAGACCAAGACATCTCTCATTTATGATGAGTTCCCTATGTTGTTGCACAATTGCTCCGGCTGTATCACCAGCATGGTACAAAACCATAGCAAGGTACCTATAACAAAGAAGAACAAGGATTTTGTTTTTTTCTGAGGATTTAAATCTGAACGTAGAGAACAACAGAAGTACTCCCTCCATTCTGAATTATAAGACGTTTGGGATTTTTTTCAGATGCATTGCTTTTACTATGTACCTAGGCATAGTATATATCTAAGTGTGTAGCAAAAGCTATGTATCTAGAAAAGTCAAAACGTCTTGTAATTTGAAGTGGAGGGATAAAATGATAAAAAATGCTCAACTTCTAAACAAATTTGCATGTCATAACTGAACAGCTGACTAAACATTATGTAAAGCAACTCTTACATACACACGCATAGTACTTCACAGATGTGAAGATAGTGAAGCCATGGACATGTTGAGTATTTTTTGTCTAAAATGGAAGAATGTGGCGTAGTATATCCAACAGATTGTTCAATTTCTCATGTGTGTTTTCCTCATAAAAGTAAGACCAACAAAATAGGCAAGTAAAGAAGTTAGCATTTTACCGGCAACAATTTGCAGCATCCTTGTGCATGGGACCAGTTATCTGTTAGTATCAAATCAAAGGTCAGGTAAATAGAAGTTCTGCAGATATTTAGAGCTAAATAGCTTTTGTGTATACCTGTTGTAGCAGTGAAAAGGCTTCTGAAAACAATGCATATGCCTCATTCAATGTTCCCTGGAATGCTCAAATGCATTAATAAAATTTGCATCCGTGTTGTACAAAAAAACAACACTTCGAACTATTATATATGTCTGTAGAAAACAGGATAAGACCTCACAGCAACAATACTATATCACAAAAATAAAAATAACAGAATTGTATACCTCGGCCATCCTGACTTTCCCTGCTTCCATAAGATTCTTTGCATCTGTACAGGCTGGAACAGAATGCTTGACAACTGGTTGGAGATTTAACATATCTGAGGCTTCGAATGGAGTTGAAGCATCCAGATCATATTTCCGTGCAGCAATTGTTATTCCTACCTGTTACATGTAAAAGGTATATTGACTAAAAGAATTAATAGATACACAGACAATGGCTTTTGATAGTTTAAATGGGCCTATTATACTACAAAGAGCATGTATAGTACATGGCTACATGCAGGCCATTATATTAGCAAAAACAAGCACAATAGAAGTGGCTTTGACCAAACACAAACTACCAATATTCTTGGTACAAAATAATGAAATAAACCAACAATCATGCTATAAACTAGTATGCAAGGCAGAATAGTACTAACCTTTTGGCAAAGATTACGGAGAACAGCTACCCTTCTGGCTGAAAGCCTTGCATCATCTGGCACTTCAAACTAAAAAAAACAATTAGTGATGTTCTTCAAATAAAAAAGTGAAGACCTCAAAGAAACACAGCAGAAATCGTAAGTACCTGATATTTTGATTTTGCGAATTCCTTAATGCTAAACCAAACTCCATCAGAGGTTAGATGGGAATAAGCTGATAAGCTTTTTCTTGAAGCAGCAGCATTGCTCTGTTTATGACCTTTAGAAGACTTTTGTATTTGGCTATTTTCATTACCCTAAAAATCAAATAAAAAAGATGAAACTGTGACATCACAAAATTCAACAGTAGTGTTTGCTGCAGATATCAAAACCACAAGATTACCAAGCTTGGGAAGGCATACCTTCAGAGTTTTTGACTGTGCATTGCTAAGACTACCCTTTGTGGAAGTACCTAAAACTTTCCCCACAAAACAGTTTAAGAAATGAGCCATAGCTGGCCCAATATCATGATCCAAACTTTGCCTCAGTATATCCTTGAGTGAGAAGAAGTTGGTTAACATACAAGAAGGAACCAAACAAAAATAACTATATAATAATACAACGATGCAAATTGAATGGATTAAAATCAAAAGGTTTGATAAAATGGAGCCTGCCTTATGGAAAAACAATTGTACATGGTTGGCCTTGCAGCAGTATGCTGGACAATTTGCAGAATAAGAAACCACACATGAATAACTACCTATAATACAGTGATGTGGATTGAATGGATTAAAATCAAAAGGTTTCATAAAATGGAGCCTGCCATAAGGAAAACAAATGTACATGGTTGGCCTTGCAGTGGTGTGCTGGACGATTTGGAGAATAAACTCTAAGGGCCTGTTTGGATCCTTGGAATTTAATTCATTGTAGTGCAATGGAGTTGGAGTTGGAGAGTGCAATGCAATGGAATGGAGTTGGAGAGTGCAATGCAAACATAACATGGTGATGGGCTTCCTCAACCACATAACATGCTTAATGGAATTCAATTCCTATCTCCCACCCTATGAATTTGAGATAGGCTTATTTGTGAACTTTGGAAAGTTAGGGAATCTCAAATTCCAAACTAAATAGCTTAATTTATTAAGTAGATTCCAATTCCCCAAATTCAAGGGATCCAAACGGGCCCTAAATGTTTTGGAGAATAAAAGAATCAAATCTCCTCCCGAGATTACCTGTCTAACCATATTGGGCAGGGGGGCTTCATAACCAGCAGTTCGTGAAACAAGTGAAAAAGAAACAGAGGTTATGCAGGAAATGGCTTCATTTGAATCATTTCCATCAAAGAGAATGGTGGGCGGAGATCTCCAAGGAAATTATCAAGTACTAAGTAATCTGGAGTCAGTGGCTGGACCCTCTTCAGCCTGTGCACTGTGTCAGCCTTCAAGTGCCTTGTAATAAGCAACTTTTTAGCCAGTACTTTAGTTCAAGACGCTTCTAATAGGCAGCTTTTTAGCCAATACTAAAGTTCAAGTGGTTTCTCAAAACTAAGTTTTTGCATTGGTAATGGGTAGTGTTGGACTGTTGGTAGCGCTGCCTAACCCGCTAAACCCTTTGTGTTCAGAGGTGTCGGCAAGTACCTGTTATGGTCGCAAATGCGTTGCAAAACTTGTTAAACTCACTGAAATTTCATTGCTGTGTAATGAAATTCAGTTTTACAGTTGTAAGAATGGATTAAAAAACAACAGGAATAAGCCCACTCATTTCAAGATTGGTAGTCAGAAAACCCTAACTGCACTTTTACCCGCGTGTTGCCACGGGGATTTCAGATAATTTGAAAAGAAATTAGACTATTTATAGTTATATAGTTATATGAATGAAATTATCTGAAATTAATTTTGATGAATGGTTCCACATACACATCATTGTGGACAACTAAATGCATGCTAGTGGATGCAGAGAAACTATCATAATTACGTTTGTTGTTGGCTATAAGTGCAACTTCTAGTGGATTGTTGATGTGGATAGGATAGGATGTTGAGAGAAACCTCTAGTGGGGTTTATCTTTATAGGAGTATAGGATAGGATAGGATTTTACTATGCATTAGTAAGTTTTCATAAATTTGCAATAAATCCCACAAACAAGTAACAGACTCAGTAACTACTAACTAGCATAATTAAGAAATTCATACTACCTTGATAACATGCTTTGCAGATCTAACTATTATCTCAGCAGAAAACAAGTCCCGTAAGTGTGGTAAATGTTGGACCATGCCTGCAATCTGAAACAAGAATCATATAATGAACAGAAAAGATGAAATAAAATTTCAATTTCAGCCGGTCCACCTATAGACTCAAACTCACCTTGCCCAGATACCTAATATTTATCCCATGGAGATGTAATGCATCGGTTAAAGTCTGTCCATCCATAGGGGAGATATCAAGGGAGCAAAGATCCTGAACAAACTTTGGGATCACTACATCTATAAGATATGTGCCAGCCCTTTTTACCAACTCTTCGTCAGCAGCGATTTCCTAGGAATAGCAAACAGTACAATGTTATCAAATTGGTATATATGGATATTATTACACAAAGAGTAGTTTTAAAGACCTCTGGACTGCCAGCAAGCTTGTACTCCGTAAACACATTTGGATTGAAAAGAATCTCAGAGCTTGAGTTATCATTTTCCTCATGTGTATGAACAGAGCTTTCTGTAGACTTGTCATCTCCTTCAACAGATGTAGCCTGTAACAACAGGATTAATTTCCAAGAATAGAAATGTGAAACGTCATAACTTCTTTTATTCAGTCTCACTATTCATTCTGTTAGCACCATTGGTCTATGAGTGTACAAACTAATCTAATATTCAAGAAGGATAATAAATTGGCAACAGTAAATAGATATATACCACTACATTAAAGACCTCTACTCTAGGTAATCAAATTAGGGATCATGCAACTGAATCTTAGGGAACATATACATGACACAAAAAGATTACAAGTTCAACGATTTTGCACTATTGAAGTGGCAAAAATCAATGGTTAGTTGCTTATTTATGTATAATGCTTCTGAACAAACAGAAAGAACACACGGATTGCTATCAACACAATGCTTCTGAACAAACAGAAAGAACACACAGATTGCTGTCAACACAAACCTTAGCATCAGAAGTACTCGCAACTGGAGCATCTGGAACCTTCTGCTTAAACGATTTTTCATGGATTCAGCCTGCACAAATATAGATGATAAAGTACAGTAATATGCAATTCAAATATCCCACAAAATAAACCATGTTAAAATTTGGCGAATAGGGTTAAAAATATATGATAAGCTGACCTCAACAAATGATGCTATAAGTTCAGGTCTCAACACACAGAAGCGGTGCTCTTGTCCAATGTAGTTAGAATCTCGAGGAGTCACTCTCATCAGATCCAAAATGTAATGCCTACACGATAGTAAGTAACAAAATAACTGTGTTAAATATACCAACACAAGTACAAACCCCCATTAAAGGATAGTAAGGAAGAAAAACAAAGTCTAAGGGTTTTTACAGTTCATGTAAACTTTACAGGATTGCCAAAACTCAAAAACACAGTTAAACCACATGCTTACTAACAATTGTCATGACATACTCATTGCTTTCATGCACAGAGAAATGTTAGCTATTGCCAACTGATGAGCTTTTAAGAAAAGAAAATGAAATGGTACTATGGTAGCAAGAGCTTTCATTACTTATACCAGACATCAACAGACCCCAGCATGTAACTTCAAGAATCAAATTACCTGTCATCACTCCCAACAATGCCCTTGCATTCGACTGTGGCAGCTAACTTCACAGGATTGCCAGAACCATCCAAAACCCCATGCTCCTTCAAGTGGAGCCGCTTTGCAGCCTCAACTACCTAAAATAGCAATACAGACCAGCACTAACATTAGTTACACTGGAGAACAAGCTAAATTGCAAAAAGAAGATGAAATAACTTTAACATTAGTTTTGACTTTTTGAGTTCTATTAAGATAATTATTGCCAAAAGTTTAGTAAACATAGCATATAAAATACTAATGTGGCGACAGATCACTGAAAGTTTCCTATGACTTCAAGAATCGAATGAAATAACTGAAATATTCTTATGCAAATGAAATTGTAATAAAGAGCTTCAAAGCAACAACAAAAAAACCATTAAAAAAAGCTAGGCAAAACCTGAAATGTAAAACACTCCAAAAGCAAGATCGAAATATCAGTCAGTCAACCCATATGTCAAGTGTGCACGAACAACAATGTTGTTCAGTACGAAATACTTAGCGTAGGATGCAGTTCAAGTTGCCTCGTTAAAACAATTCTTATAAAAGCGATCATCATACATCACATTGCATCAAAAACCTTTCAGTCCCAAACAAGATGGCATTGCAGAATTAGTTAACAAATATTTGAACTAGAATAAATTTCAAGTTTTAGA
This sequence comes from Hyparrhenia diplandra, assembly GCA_015847255.1. Taxonomy (NCBI): domain Eukaryota; kingdom Viridiplantae; phylum Streptophyta; class Magnoliopsida; order Poales; family Poaceae; genus Hyparrhenia; species Hyparrhenia diplandra. Next base: position 35,210 of record JADLZK010007489.1, read on the forward strand.
CTAGCCACTTGTAAAGAAATATGAACACAATTTTCAGACTTATTTCAACAGAAAAAAAATGTTACTCCTTATTAAAACTGACCTTTGAATGGAAAGCTTCGTTCCAAGATATCTTCTTGCCATTATCAACAGAGCCATACAGAAGGGAATCTGACTTGTCTCCTTGAAGAATACCAGGTATGATACTCTACAAGTTCAGTATAATTGGAACATAAGTTGGAGTTTACCTTAGCATTTGTGACATTTTGACATGATACTATACAAAAAAGATGTTACAGGTAATAAAAACAGCAAAAGAATATAAAAGTACTATATATACCAAGAAATGTAATTTCTATACAGACCTGAGCTACAACCCTGTGACCTCTGTAATCAATTATTGCCATCGCAAGATTGTAAAGGCCAGAAACATCAGCTTCTTGATAAGCCTTAGTTCCTTTCAAGTCATTGTTTGCAGAAGCATATGTTGCTTGCTCACTATCTGCAAGTTGTGCCTCTTCGGATTTTGAGTCAGCTACTTCAACAGATTCAGCATGGTTTGTATCTGGCTTAGTGATCACATCTGGGGAGGACACCTTTGTGCTTCTGCCAGAGCCATTTTGGCAATCTGGCTTGTGGTCCTTTGAAATGTGTTCGTAGTCGGAGTCGACAGCGAAACTAAAGAAAATATTGTTGTGAACATACCTGGGCAGGGATAAAGGAATAGACAGGGGTAAGCTTTGGAAGGAGTGAAACAAAAACAGACTTGTCAAGAAACTCAAATAGGACTTGACCAAGCATGTATACATTACAAGAAAGTGATAAGCTCCTAACAGTTATGTAGCCATAGCAATCCATATTACAAAGGAAATAACTCAGCATTACACTAATACCAAAATGACAAAGCAAAACCTTTTTAAATGAAAACGCTTCACTAAGCTAGAACAAAGCACACATAAAAATACACTCAGTGTTGTAGAAGAGATAGGGTAAAGATTGAACTTTAATTGACTGTGAAATTATCTCATCATGCCTTTATAGAAAAGTGAAAATATCAAAAAATTCGATATTTAGTACAGTTAGATATTCACACTGTATGTTGACAGACAAAATCAATTATAGTACCCATAAACAGATAAACTGAGAAACAATGAAAATAAACTTGGAGCGGTAGTTCAGAAGCAGGGAGTTGAATGTGTTACAGAACCAACTCCAGGAAGTACAGGTTGGTGAAAAAAGACGTATTTTGAATAGAAAATGGTAATCTAGTAGACATTTGATATTAATTTTTAATTTCCTATCAATAATTCAACATAAGTTTTACAATCACTAAAGCACGCAGAGGCATTACTAACCCATGATACTTTAAAAATCAGCACCATGATAGAGATCTAGTACTCAGTGTTTACAAGTAGTCCGATTAGTCATTGCTTAAATCACAACTAATCATCTGACTAGGCCTCTGTTTTTTGTGGGCCTGCTTAACCGGGCTTACATGTGGGTTTATTGGGCTAGCAATTAGGCCTGTTAGGGTTAGCATAGGAGCATCCAAAAACGTACAGTAAGAGGCCAGTTTGTTTTTGTCAGTTTTAGGCTCTTCACAGAGAGTAAAAAAGTTGAACCATGTATCAGTTTAGGATAAAATCCCGTGGCTCTACACAGCTTTTCAATGTCATCCCTTCAACTTTAAACAAACTCCAAAAAACATTAGCTTCAAAATTCATATGGAAAAAAAAAAAAGCATAGCCACAGCAATGGATATAACCTTACTACTCAAATGCTCCTACAACATAGAACCATTTGACATTGTTTATTGTTATGCTCCTACAACATAGAACCTCTGATTTTAAAGTAGAAAGCCAGACTTATATTTACTCACATATGAAAACATTCAGGGTCAGTTGGATTTATTGGGGGTATGCATCTATTAATGACACCAACGGCACCTTTTACAGCAGCATCAACAAAATCACATGTTACTTTGTAAAGAGCTCTGCCACGCAATATCCTGTGCAACCAAAAACAATGAGTTACTATGGGTATAAAGCAAGCAATCGAAAGAGTAAGTGGGATAACTAGAGAACCTTTCTTGAGGATTGGCATGAGGAAACTCCCGGCATGACTGCAATTCTTCATTCCAGTCTCTCTGCATGCCAATTAATTCAGTGCCATATGACAGCACAACAGAGTCTTCAGCCCTGGCTGCATCCCTTCGATGTGCTGTTATAAGAATGTAGAGTGCCTTTAGTTCTCATAACAGAATGCCAATGGTAAGTATATACCAAAATTGAGAGATCCACTATATCGTTATCAAAAACCATTACGAAAATTAGAAGGGTAAGAAGTTCCGAGCCAAGGCAAGAACCAGCTGAAAAGGAAACAGTACTGCTGCAATGCCTTTGCAGCTTTTGAAGCCAATAGGAAAAGATTAAACAAGACATATTGGTATATAATCTTTTTTTCGCACCTTGCCGCACTTAATATAACTGAGTTTTAGCTATAGAATCTGGCAATTTTCTTCCAATGAAAGTGTGGCAAAACAAATTTTAGGCAGTAATATATAGCATGGTCTTTCATGCTTGCACCAAAGCACTTCAAAAACATATTAGAGAATACAAAAGGAAACCCAAAAAAAAACATCCCACAGAACAACTCTTTTTTTTTGGATTTCATGTATTTGGGGAGTGAATCACTAACAACATTACCTGGCACAGGATAAGCTCCTAACCAAGAAGTCACTGGAAGCAAAGACTGAACATTCTCAAATGGATGAGCTGATGCCCTGCGATCCAAGACTTCACGAAAACCTTCAAAAGATTTGTCCAGATGTCAGCAAAGATTAAACATAGTGCAGTACAACCAACAAGGATAAAAATTTAGATCAATAGCAGACCTTTCTTAAATTTGGCACTGATCTTCTGTAGTAGGCCTACAAGAGTGCTGGCCTCCTGTCCTTGTTTTGTAGGTTTCGAGTCAAATATATTTCCGTTGCTACTGTTAACATAAAAGGATTTGGAGCTTCGGTAATGCAGTATTTGTTTCCTTCTAATGTGACAACATCAATATAAATGAGATCTCCATGTAACCTGAGGAAACCACTATCAAGTGTTAATTCCACAAAATCCCAACTCAAAACTGATGAGCTCACGACAATGTTACAGAATTTGGTTATCAAGCGATTATATGGAATATATACATATATATCTAATAACAAATACACAGAAAAACTATAACACAATTATCCAGCAGCTTATGAGTTATGACAAACATAAAAAATATTAGCATAGCCCAAGTATAGGCAAAGCAATATCTTCAAGTAAAACCACCTTTATAGGCAACATGGCCAGAGCTTACAGGACTTGAGAAAATAATGGATGGTGCCGCTATGCTGCACTCTTTGAGCTAATGACATTTTAAAGCACAAGCAGGCGAGCCAAAGGATATTGCACTTAATCCATCAAGCACTTCACGATTTGTGCAGATCCAATCAAAAAAAGGCACTAGAAACCCTATTTATTTTTCAGCAAACTTTGGCCTTGTTTGTTCTCCAGCTCCAAAAAAAAGTTTTCATGGAGTTAAGTATTTCTAGCTCCAGAAACCTGTTTTCATTTAGCTGTGGATACACCTAAGTTGTTTGTTTGAACACCTAAGTTGTTTGTTTGAACTGTTTTTTTCTATTCTAGACAAAGGAGTCTTAATGTTCTTGATTTTTAGCATACAAACTCAAGATCTAATGTGAATCTCAGAGCTGGAATGCTGAAACTGTGATAAATAGGACTCAATATATGGCTTGATAGCAGCCCAATTATAGTGAAAATGGGAGGATCAGACTGGTTCTAATGGAAACAGGGTGCTAAGTACTCCTTGTGTCTTGTGTCACACTTATTAATAGGCCTAGCAGACTGTTTTTTGCAAGAAAGGTTCTGAAGATACTCAAGAATAATATGACAATGGTAGCAATGCAAGACAACATGATTACCTCCGATAACTTGGTGGAGGATTGAAAGACGAAAAAACTATGCTTTCAACACATTTTATCTCTGCTGGTGCAGAAGCCAATAAATTAGTGAGAGCACCAGCACTATCCTCCATAAAATTTAAACCATCAAGCTCCTGAATAGGGCTTTTTTCGGAACCTGTTGTGCAGAGGTAGAATAAAGTAAGGTCAAAATCGACAGCAGGTTGGTTTAAAACTTGCATGAATTCATATAGTACTATAAACATTACATGAGGTGTTTACAGCAAATATGGAAGGTATAAGTACAAGTGCAGATAAAAAAAAAAATGATGTACCTGCAGATTTTCCCTGAGCAGACTCCTGCTGCAGAGCTAAGGATGTTGATAGGGAAACATGAAGACTAGACAGAGATAGTAGCTCCCTCACACGCCGGAGATGTGACCTGATAGACCTCTCATCATATATTGCTGAAAAAGATGCTACTTCAGCTCCACGAAATAAGCACTGATATAGGACAATAGAGAAGAAATTGGAACATGTTACATACCAGCAACCATCTCCAGTGAACATCCACCGGAAGTTATATCTGCTATTTCAGATATTTCATTGTAGTCTTCTAACTGATGAGCGGACCCATCTTCTGTATGCAATATCAAATCGTAGCATGTATAGAAGCATGTTTCAGGAGCATCCAAGAGGAATTGTTTGACATCGATAACAGAATCTCCTGGGCTTAGCTGTAAATAGCAGCATACCATGAAACAACAGAACTAGTAAAGTTAAATAGACAAAGAACGAACATTTTTTTACAGTTACCTGCAGCTCAAGCTTTTCACCTGATTGTGTCCTGACAGGAACAGGGTACAGATGAAGCTCTCCTGCTTGAATGGTTAATTGTTAAAGCAGCAGCACATTCACAGGAAGGAATTTCTCCATTTAAAAGCATGCAGGCAAGGCATTTCAGGCAAAACAACAACAGTACAACATGCTAAATTCCATAGATGACATTTCCAGTCCAACTGAAATGTAACCTGATGTAGATGATATCTCTTACAGAGCTTGGCCAAAAAAATTAAATCACCACAAAATACTAGTATTTTCAATACATATATCCAGAATCATCAGTGTAGGCACAGCCATACAAACCATCAAAGGAGCAAACATGTCACTCATTCAGCAGATTCAGCCAAATAACACATACAAGACCAAAAGTATATTGCCCACCTGTACCCAGGTAAAATACAATGTCCCATCGTGTTCACTGTATTACCATTCAAGCAGTACAATACAACTGCAGTATGTCAGTATCAGTGAATAAGTAAAGAAGCCATAGTTTTACCTTCAGCTGGCTTTCTGGCGGGCTGCACGGCCTCAGCGGCATCCCCGTCTCCTTTCTCGACATCTGCCACACCATCCTCCGTGGCAGGGGGTTCGTTTACTTCCCCATTCTCGGGAATAACCACTTGGGCTTCGTCAGTCGCTGGCACCTCTGGCTCAGCAGAGGCAGACTGCACCTCTGGCTCAGCAGAGGCAGACTGAGCCGCACCCTGCGCCTTCCCTTTGTTCTTCCCACCCTTGGATTTCCCCGCCATATTCCTGCTCGAACCAGAAACCGACATCAACAAATTTACTCAGGCCAAAAAAAAATACAAAATTCACAGGACAGCATACACCACGGCTCTCTAAAGTCACAGAGAAACATCGCCCGTTCTACAAAACCACAACAGAACAAAATACCAGCCAAGCGCACGATCTGCTGCAGGATCAAAACCCTAAACCCTCACACCAATCTCCACCTCAGCGGGACGCCCGGACGAGATGGATTCGATCGATAAACGCATGGAAAGGGGATTTGGTTGGGGAGTGAGATTGACCTACCGCCGCCGCCGCCGGCGCGGAAGGTTCGGCTCCCGGAAGATGAGAGGCGGCGCGAGGACGAGGCAGTCCGGAATGATTGGGCGAGGGGCTGTTTGGGTAAAGCGGAGGAGGGAGCTGCAGCCCTCGCCGGCCGCTCGCCTTTTATACGGATGGGTGGCAGACCCTCCCTAATCTCTCGTGCGGCCTCTGGGTGAGGCGTTGGTTATTTTCCCTCTTTTTCCCCGTCGCGTGATATTTGCGTTTGGTGAGATGGGTTCGTGGGGGCAGTTTGGGTAGTCCCTGAGGGAGGGAGCTGCCTCGACATTGGATTTGGGTTGCTAACCTGCTAGGGTTCTGGGAGGGTTTAGGCGGCGTAAGACCCTGGCGGGCGCTAACTAAGTTTCTAATTACTTTATTTTATTTATTTTACTCATACTATCCAAAATCCAAAAAGCAATATAATTCAAATACAGTACCGGTGGTAGTTTTAGGCTCAGGGCCATGGTTCTACGCGCGGTTAAGAATCCACGCAGGACAGAGCAGGAATTAGAATAGAAATGGATTGAAAAACACAGTAAGAATTAGTTAAAAAAAAAAAGGAACATAAGCATTTTGAAACTAGAAGTGATAAAGAAAATCTTAGAAGCAATCCGACAGGAATCACCTTTGTGTTGGCTGCTTCTTTCTCTCTTCGTCACGCGTTTTGTGTCGGTCTTATTACATTATAGGAAGAGTAGATAGAAACGGACTATTCCACTTCCATCGCTATAGTATTTCAAGAAAAGAAAGGAATCATTGATTCCTCCCATCCAAACGATGACTACAATTTTATTTCTTTTGAATTCTACATTTTTCTTTATAAAAATCCTCCGATCCAACTGTGGTTTTTTATATCTCGTAGGCGTTGGATATAATGTGTATCTGTCGGGGGACTAAATCGAGGATCCCCCAACTTAGGGATTGATCCAACAATCAAGCATGACAAAGAGTCGGCGTGGTCCATGATCGAAGTTGGGCGCATGAGGGGATTCGGGGTCTCCGGCCCCGCCCCAAGCAAGCTCTAAAACTTCCGCCCCACGAGGGAGGAGCTCGGGTGAGTTCTTTCGCCTCGACACGCGGCTCCAAGCTCGTGCCTCGGGCGGAGCTTAGGCTGCTAGCGCTAGGCTAAACTAGCCTCGAGCTCATCCACCCTCCGCGGGCCCACCCCAAGGATAGCGGTAAGGCCCCGGGCGAATGGTGGCTCGCGCCCCGGCTCCAAGAGGCGAGGCCAAGTGACCTCCTCAGGCTCGTGCGAGCTCAAGCTCGGGGCGGAGCGGATCGTTGCCTGGAGGCTAATCATCACGGCTAGCACCCGCGATAGACTTGGTCGGGCCTACGATCTCAAGTCGGCGCATTTTCCGGTGCCATAGGCGTGTGCATCGGGATCCGTAGCCACGGCCCCGCCCGGCGACCCGCGGCGAACGACCATCGGGAGTCGGGCCGAGCTCGGCCAAACGCCCTGAGGCAAAGGAGGTCGTGCCCCTCGGCTCTCTCGTCACGCATTTTGTCACGCCTCGCCGATTCCCCGCGCCCGACAAGTGGCGCGCGGCGTCGGGTCGTCGCGTGATGTCGGCGGCCCCGCGAAGCGTGCTGGCGGCCGGGCGGGGCAGCACAAAGGGCGTAACACTGACCGAGTGCGAAGCGGACCGCGCGCCGACTACGAGCGCGGCATCCCACCAGCGGTGGATCTTGGCCCGAGAGGCGGCCCCGGACATCGAGATCCCTACGCCTCCCTCCTACGTCCAGGTTGCTAGATAGGAAGGCGTGGGCTATGATATTTTCAGCGGCGCAACCCCTAAACCCTGCAATGGGTGTTCAAAATATACCTGTGATCTATACCTTTAACATTGTACCCCTCATATTAGGATCTCATTAATTGGATTGAGAAACACAATAAGAATTTTAAAACTACAAAGGAACATAAGCATGGAAGGAATCATCTTCAGTGATCATTAACACACAAGAAGCAACCCGAAAGGAATCTCCTTTGTGGACCTGCTTCTTTTTCTCTCTTCGTCACGCTTGTTTTGTGTCCGTCTTATTACATTCTTTGATTATAGGAATAGTGACCAGAAATGGATTTTCCACTTCCACTAGGCGGGAGCTCGATTTGCCCCAAAACCGATATAAACCATGTGTCAATGTCTCTTGAGTTAGGCCATTTTTCTTTATAAAATTTTCTAATTCAACTGTGACCTTATGGTATTGGACACGACAAAGATCCTAACCATCTCATTAGTCCGAACAAAGAGGGAGGAGGCACAAGCGCACATGTCGATATATGATTCATGGGCGTCATGCCTAACCCATACCTCATTCCTTTTGGACAAGATTCACCGCTAATGTAATGCATAGACACTGACCGGACAGTGTCTATCCTTAGCCCTCTCACTAGCCCTCTCACTAGTTGTCATCATGTCAGAATTATGTGTTTCTAAGCACATTACAAAAAAAAGTTGACCTCTAGAATAAATATCGATGGTTGACTAGATCTACAAGCTAAAAGTCATTTTGATTATCATAGAACTTGTTACAGCATATATGCTTGAGGGGGTGACCAGCGGCACAGACGGGGAGCGACGAGAAAAGAGGGAGGGGTGTGAGGTGGGATATATAGGAGGTGAATGGCGGGAACAGGAGAGGTAACCCTAGCAACTTCACGCTATCTCCCTACAACTGAAATCGCCTTGCGCACACACTCGCGGGAGCACGGTGCGAGCTAGGCCGAAGAAGAACGATCGAATCGAGCATTTCTCGGGAGCCAGGTCCGAGGGCTCCTTTTGCACGTGCTCAGCCTGGCCGAGGGGTTAGAAGGGGAACCAAACACACCCTTCCAGATGCAACCATCTCCAGGAGCTGTTGGGCTTTGTTTTCAATTAACGAAGATGACGCGGATGGGCAGGCGCACAGACGAGATCATTCCTATGATGCAATGGTTGCTAGCAAAGAGATGAGAAAGAACGTGCAATGTCATCATGACCAAAAAAAAAAATCATTAGGGGCAAAACGGTCTTTTATGTGGCATCTAACACTGTTACACCAGCTAAGGAAATGTCATATATGAAAGAAAAAATAATAAGAGAGTAAACAAATGAGACAATTTTTATGTTTCGGTGTCTAATTAGACCACACAGCTTTTTTTGTGTCGAATATTTTTTTTCTAAAAAAATGTTTTTGTACGACTATTCACTAATCAGATGCATTCCTTTCTAAACAACTGGAATGGCTTACTGGTGACGTTTTACTTACTAACTCATTCTCTTTCTCTAAACAGGTGTTTGCGCACACTGCTTCGGATGCAATTATTAGGCCGCTCGACCATTTTGCTGAAACACCTAGTGTTGTTTCCTATCCACCTATATGAGTTGGGGATTATGTCAAACAAGAGCTTTCAGTGATTAACCTGAGAGGAAAAGATGGAGTATAGACTCTATGCAGCAGATGGATCTGGATAACTTGTGAATTGACATATACCAGGATGTAAAACTTTTTTTTTTTTCCGAAAACAAGCTCTTATCTATACTACATTAAGAGAAGTGGGATAGTTCAATTACATCCTAGACGACCCCATGGGGAGCTGCCAGGGAGGGCAAATAGGCGAAACACTGACAAAAGGCATTGGCTACAACGGTGGAGCTTAGAGTGGTGTACTAAAAAGGAAACAAAGGGCCGACGAAGAAAAGGTGATGATCAACGGCCCTGGCCGGAGGGCCCCCCGGCCTAGCGGCTGTAGGGAATGAGCACGCCTAGCACCTCACACTTGTAGTGTGGGGATCGGGCCCTCAAAGTGGTTGTGGAACCTCTTCGCGATCGTGCAGTCTAGAGTCCACAAGGTGGCGCCCTCTGGCCTGCCCTCCCACTTGTTGAGCAAGATGCGACGAGCCTGCCGCTCCGGATGGGGATCTTTGAAGGCAGACTTAGCAGCAAGACGGTCGCTCCATCTAGGAGTCCAGTCGCCAACCGCACACACGTGACGTGGAGTCTTGGCGGCGAATCAATGAGTGGCTTTCTAGAGGGGGGGCTCGAAGGAGTCGACGAACGCTACTACGGGGCCATGTGCGCGCTCGGTAACATGCACGGTAGTTGTCGGAGGAGCGTCGGCCGTCACGCATGGTGCCGCCACATCCCCATCATCGCCTCCTGCGCCTTGGCGGCCCGGGGGTAGCCGACCAGGGGAGCTTGGTTTCCTGAGATGCCATCACCGGCTGACCTCAGATGCCTCGGCAGCAAAGGTGGAGGCGAGGCGAGTCGTAGGAAGTGGCAAAAGGGGGGGGGAGGGGGTCCACCAGCACCGTCTCGGCGTCCAATACTTCAGCGGCCATATGTGGCGGTGAAGGGGCTGCGTGAGCACTGCCAGGGAATCCACAGAGGTGGACAACTACACGACGTTGGAGGCCCGCGAGCTTGTCAAGCATCGGGTCGGCCGGGCGGGGGAGGCTCGATGCCACTGCTGGCTCAAGCTCTAGCGGGTCATTCTTCGTGTAGCCATTGGACAAGGCGGTGTTGACCTCCCCCTGACGGCAGCGCGACGGGCGCGGCGGCGATGGCGTCGGCCGTCCGCGGCGATGCCGTGGCCGCATGCGAGACGCGGTGCCGCGGTGATGCACGCGATTGGCGGCACCACAACAATTGGAAGTGGTGGTGCCACGGGAGGAGGGGCATCGGCATCCCACAGTCGTGGCCCGACGACGGCGACAAAGTGAAAGGTCTTTCTTGCACGTCGGCGGCGACCGCTTACACGTGCCGGAAGCCGGGCGGGGCCGGAACCCCATTGAAGGAAGCAACACGGCGCGGAGTGGCAGCAGCGGCGATGTGATCGCGCGCCCGAACGGTTGAAAGCGAGACTTCGCGCTAGCTCTGGTGGTGGGACGGCGGCGACATCTTGGTGGCGTACTTGCCGGGTAGCGCAGCGTCGTTGGACGATGATGCACGGCGGTTCATAAACCATCCGGCGTCAACGCGGCAGCTGGATGTGACCACGGGCCCAAGCGTAGATGCGCCCTAGATCCCTCGGCCGCCGGCGGACCAAGGCGACGCGTTGTCGGGCACCCGCATCACCTACGAGAGATGGGGTCGCAACTCCATCGGGTGGCGCTACGCCTCTGGCCCGATGGCGCCGCTTCCTCCTTGCGCGGGTACCAGGCGGCGGCGCTCAACGGCGCCCGAGCCTCGCTTTGGAGCCCCTGGCGGCGGAGGAGGTGTGGCTTGGAGAGCCTTACGGGCGGCGTCTATGTACGACGGACGTGTGGCGGTAGGGGCAAGCTCGGCGTCGTAGTTGGGCGCGTCGAGATCCTCTTCCCAACACTAGAACTTACCCCCGCGGGCGACCAAAGGAGGGGGAAGAAGGGGAGGGTGTAAGGTCCTAGATGGCTAGAGGGGTGAATAGCCTATAAAAATTTTCTACAAACTCAAACTAACAAACCGATTAGTATAACAAATGGCGTAAATACGGTTTACACTAGCTCTATTGTCTTGCAAGCCTCCTCTCTATGTCACTCAATGGCTATGTCACTACTCGTGAGCAATCCTAGATATGATCTTTAGGCTAGCAAGAACAACTACACAAGCAAAAGCTAGCTCTTTACACAAGATAAACTAGGAAGGTAATGCAAGAGTGATAAACTTGATATACCAACGTGTAGAGGCAATGAACCAATCACTGGGAAGAAGATGAATAATCAATCATAATATGATGATGAGCCAATCACCGAGACAAAGACACGTCGATGTGTTGACCCAGAGTTCACTTGTACACCGACAAGCTAGTCTCCGGTTGTGCCGACCAACACAAGGATGGTGCTTGAGCTAGGCGGTGCGCTTGCTAGCTCCAAGCCACCACTCACAAGTGAGGTACCCAAGACACGAGCAATGTATTCCTTGCACTTTGTCTTCCCCGACGAGGAGTGTGTGATCCTCTCACGAATCAGCGGAGGTGGCCAAGAACAATCAACCTTTTCTTGCCAACGCCTCCACCAATTCACCAAACCGGCTAGGAGCGGTGTCTCCAAGAGAAACAAGAAACCGACCGGCTCACAACAATCCCCAAGTGCCTCTAGATGCAAGAATTCGATGCAAATGCACTTGGATGTCCACTTCTCTCAAGAATGAAGCTCACAATCAAGAATAAGAGAGGGGAGGAGTTGTTGCTCAGCTCTAGGATGTTAGGAGTGATTCAAATGACCAAGAGGGCGAGCACAAGGCAACCAACCATGTATATATAGCCCCCATCACGAAATCCAACCGTTGGGGGGCAAAACACGATTTGCTCGCAGGCGGCCGGACCGCGCCGACCCAGACTTCGCCCGGTGAGTCGGTCGAGGGTCGGTCACACCGCATAAAGCAGCCTAGCCCACGACTAACCCCGGCCCATGCGTCCGGTCAATGGTTCGGTGCATGCGTCGGTCAAACTCCAACTATGTCCCGAAAAACATGCTTACTGGAAGTTTGATCGGAAGCACCCGACTGCACCGTCGGTCGGATCTCTAGCTTCCGGTCATGAGTCCGGTCGCCGAGTCCGGTCACCACTGAGTTGCGAATTTCCGTCGTTGTGTTGTCGTCCCTTCGCCTTTGCTCGAAACCGACTTCCGTCACTTGATTCTTGTTGCCAACACGTCGAAGAACACCCGACACCATGTGTTAGCATTTTGAAAACCGTTTTTCGTCAGAAATGCGGAGTTAGCTCTTTAGGTTAGAATGAATGCATATGAATTTTGAACCTAAAGGCAGATGAGGACCAATATGTACGATAAGTTTCCCCTCTTTATAGTACGGCTTATCGATCCTATAATCACTCACACCCTCTATGGTGTCTTGAGTGTGAAATCAAAAGGCCCTATGGTTATACCTTTCCCTTGAGCTCATTTGATCTCCAAACCTCTCCAAGTTGGACACTTGATCACCTTTTAGATCACCTCGATCCATCCTCCATGATCACCGTGCTCCAAGCTTGTCATGACCAATCTCCAATCTAGTCAAACATTTAGCATCGAGAGATTAGTCCTTAGGTGTCACTAATTATCCAAAACCAAACTAGAGATCTTGGGAGGCATCTTTGGGAGAGGAAGGGCGGCGGCGCCTGCTGAGCGTGCAACATCTTCTGCCTCGTCCCCACACACGTCCTCATCGTCACAAACGTCCTCGACGGTGACTTCACCTCCGAGGGCGAGAACAGTGGTTGGGCTTCCCTCGGCGCCGAGGCAGCGGCGGCGTTAGGCGGCAGTTCAGCGATGGTCGGGGTCGGGAGCGACACATACGCCGATCGGCGGGCCGGGCGGTCACCGGGCGATGGGCCGAGGCCACGTGCGGCGGTGTCGACATCATCAAGGCCTCGAGGGGCTCCCTTCAATCTCATCGCTAGCTTGGAGCGCCCCCACAAAGACCCACCGACGGGGAAGCTCTTGCCCGGGGAGCTCGGGTCTAGTGGAGTTGGAGTGGGGAGCAATAGTGAGGCCGACCTGAGGCGGCGGGGGGGGGTGGGGGGAGAGAAGATGAGCAGAAGAGGTGAGGGAGCGATGGATCTGGGCTGGGAGGATGCGGAGGAGGAGGTGGGCGGGCGCGCCAGTGCCGGACCGGCAACTGGCGGTGGGGAGGGGGGCTAGGTAGCGGTCTTCCTTTTTCTGTGCTGCAGGAACACAGTGTAACCGATAGAAAGTGAGCTTCTTGATGCAGTCGAGCTGGCCGGTTGGCGACATGGACAGAGTTACAGAGATAAGCTTGCACAAGACATTTGTCTGAGGGCAATTGGGTCTTCGTTTCCAAATGCTGTTGTACTGAAGGTGGTTAAGTTGTTCTGAGGACATGCTTGTTTATTGTTCTTGTTAAGATAGTGGATACCATTCTTTGTATAGCACTAGCTCATATCACGTGAAAATAAAATTGTATAGCTTGCACACAAAACCGTAATTCTACTAGTGCAATCCTGAAACTGTTATTCAACTAGTTTAGTCATCTGCAGTGTCTAAAGCAATTCCGAAACAGAGAACATTTTCATCGACCAAAATTATACTTCTTCACGCAACAAGTTACTCCGTACACTATAAGCTGCCCTTTCTCAGCACAAAGCAACTCGCATAAATCTACATATGTACAACATCCAAGCATGTGTGGTAGCATTTATCAGACCCAGTTGTTGGGCAGCGAGAAATTATGGAACCTGAAGGACGCATCCCCAGCGGTATCCCTCTCGTGCATGACCCCGGGATCCAACTCTGCTTGTATCCGCTGTTCTGCGTAGGCAAACGAGTTCTGCCGCGGCAACTCCGCGAACTCAGGGGACGGCAAAGGCAGCGGCAGCGGGCAGGGGCTCGTGACCTGGCCGAGACGGCGCGTCCGACTTGCCGTCCCACATGAGCACGTGAAGAAGGATCGGGCGCAGAGCGTGGCGGTGCAGGGACAGTTTCTGGCTGAGGGACACGGTGTCGAAGCACCGAATGGCGCCGGAAGTGGACACCATCCATGGCAGGACCTTTTGGCCTGACACCCTCGAGATGACCAGCAGCTTGGACGCGCGCTTCGCCTCCCGGTAGAGGTCGCGGAGCCCCGAACGCGTCGACGGTGCCTGGCGCTCGACGTCGTTCTCCACCACGGACGAGACGTAGATGAAGCCCTGCTCGCAGTCACAGGTGAAGTGACTTGAGTTTACAGACGCGCGAGAATGCGACCAGTGAGTGAGACGAGTTCGCCGTACAACGTACCTCTTCAGTGCGGCTAATGGCGAAGCCGAGCCTGGCGTCGCCCTCCTCGAGGATGATCTCCACAGGCATCTCTCCAGCAGCGGCCGTGTACCAAACGCGCACTGCCTTCACCACGCCGATGTCCACGCCGTGATAGTCCTCGAAGCCATAAAGGCTCGCGTTGGCGAGGTTCGGGAGGTCAGCCAGTGAGCCCGAGTTGACTGTCGAAGAGGCTGTCTCGCCGGAGATCTGCACCAAGAAATTAAAAGTCACGTCAACGGACAGGCGCACAGAAACGTACGACTGAGCCAACATCATTGAGGCAGTCTTGATCATCATTACTACCTTGGTGAGAAGGGCCTCAGTCTGCACGTTCAAGAAGGCAATGGGCACGCCGGTCGCCTGAGACGAGAGGATCCAGGCGTTGGCGCGGGCTAGGGTGTCCTCGACGGAGTTGTAGCGGGAGCCGGCACGGTCGAGCGCCATGGGCAGAATGAGCAAGGAGAGGAAGCTGCTGGAGCTGGGGATTGGTAGCACCTCCCGCATCTTCTTCTCCCACGGGTAGGACACGTAGCCGTCCTGCAGCTGCGCCTTGCTCAGCGCGCACACCACCCTCGAGCTCCTCGAGCCTGAAGAAAAGCACCGTAGGCGCCAACGACCATACATACCATCAGGAATTCAGAAGAGTCTGCAAACTCAGATCAATATTTTTTTTCATAATCTTCCACTAAGCACTACTTTTTTGGTCCAAATAGAGAAGGAAAGTGTGACTGATCAGACCGATAAAAGTCAACCAAGGAATCTCCTAGTCGCGTACTCGCGTTAAGAATTTGAGGCAGGATTTTATAATCAGATGAATACTCCTACTATTTAGCAATCGCCAATCAGCAAGTGGTTTGCAAAGCATAATGATGAATCTAGCTAAACACTACTAGTTCGATTGAACGTGCATCACCGTGTCTGTTGCCTGGAAGTATGCATCTTGAACTAGAATTTGTTTCGACAAACCCATCTTGGATTGAGATAGAATAAGCGATTATATACATTTTTGACTGACAGGAGCAACACACTGCGCATACAGACTTCGAGGTTTATCATGTTACTGCATGATTTACAGTAACCTAACAATTGTCGGGTTCCTATCTCATTACAAGATCGGCATCTTATTTGCTACAAAAGCTTTGCAAATGCAAGACGTAACAACAATACAAGATGCAAAAAAGAGTTAAATATTTTTTTTTCCAAGTTCTGTAATCATGGATTATTTTTTTCCAATGCAGAAAGACAGCGAATGATCAAACCAACATAAAGTCAACGGAGGAATCTATTGGTTTCATTAATTAAGAATTCGCGACAAGATTTTATAATCAGGTGAATATTCAGTAATCAGCTGGTTCGCCAAGCGTAATAATAATGAAGCAAGCTACATGCTGATTCCTTTCAATGTGTATCACCGTGTTTGCTGCCTGGAAGTATGCATCTTGAGTATATATATTTTTAGATTACTCAAAGACAGACTTCTTAGGTATATCATGCTACCATTTCACGGCAAGATCTGCATCTTATCAACAAAAGCTTGCAAAAGATGTAACTAGAATAAAAGATCTAGTGGTCGGTCATCGTTCTCTTGTTTGTAGTGTTCCCAAGAATATGCCTGAGCTTGACTACAGAGCATTGCTTGCATGCATCATCTGGATTATAGACTTCACAACAAGCCAGAGGTACGGTCCTCAAACACAACAAGGCCAACAATGCTGTAAACATCTTCTACAATCTTCCATGGATCCTATCCATCAGATCAAGGATATCCTGAACATATTCACAGATACGACGATGGGATCATCATGTATTATAACTAGAAGTGGCCATTTCTGTCTTTGTTAGTCTTTACCGATCCAAGTATATGCCTACAACCAAACCATGTCTATCGTTCACGCCAAATTTCAGGAAACGATAAAGCGCATGTCACCCTATCAAGCCAGCCAACTTGCTAACTTTTTTTGTGCACGAAAGTCCGCACGCAGCGGGCACAGGGCACAGGCATGCACACCTATCCTTTTCCAAAGTCCAACCCGGCATGTAACGAAAATTGAGTCGCGGACTTTCTACTTTTCTTCCGAGGGCTAGCGCAAACAAAATCAAGTTGATGCACGGGCTAAAAGCAGATAAAAAAAATGGTGCCAAAACATCTACAAAATTTAAATCTGCACGATCGAAGAAGAGGGTCGATAATCATGCTTGGTAGTACCTCTAATGGCGATGCACTCGCTCTCCATGCGGTCGACGAGGCCGACGGCGTAGTTGGGGTCACGGATGGAGCGGAGCACGTACTGGCGGCTGCGGCCGATCCCGCCGCCGCCGACGGACTCCTGCGGCACGATGCAGGCCTGCATCCTGGCCTCGGTAGCCGCGTCCACCACCAGCTCCCCGCTGCTGTCGCCGCCGGCGGCGACGAGCTGCCGCTGCCCCTGCGCGGATGAGGCGGAGCGGCGCACGCGCACCTCGACGGAGGTCTCCCCCGCGCTTGTAGGCCGCGTGGAGGAGCTTCTGCAGCGCGGCGCGGCCGCCCTTGAAGGGCGCGGCGTGCGCGGCGGGCCCGCCCCGGCTGCCAACCCCGATGAGGAGCTCCTCCACGACGTCCCCGTCTGCACCGTCTCGCTGCTCCCGGGCCCCCACTCCTCGGCCCGCGACCCGCCCGCGACGCACTCGATCGCCACCACGCCTGCTTGCCTCCTCCCGCTCTCCATGGGCATGCCCCCGCGCCGGCCTCGCTCAGCTCCTCCTTTGTAGCGCCTCTTCTCTTCCTCCCAACTCACGAGCGGAGCAGCGCAGGGCGGAGGATTTGCTCAGCTCGCGCTGTTGACTTGTGGTGAAGGGCGCTGTCCTGTCACGCCGCCCTACCACCAACGCAACCTAGAAGACGGACGATCGAGCAGCTCAAGTCACCCACGCAGATTCCTCGGCCGGCCTTTTTAGAGACGGCGGGCAGTTGAGAGAGAAGCCGCTTTCCAGGATGGTGCAAATGGAAGGGAAAGACAGACGCTCGAGCGCGATTGACCGATGCAGATGGCCACGCGTCCGCCGGACCGGACCACAGCACCGGCTGGCTCGACCGATGAGTCCGCGGCCTCCGTCCGTTGCCACTGGCCAGACAAGTTGTTAAAATCTGGCCGACGGTACCGGTGTGGAATCTGGGCCTCAAATTCGTCGACCGTGACGACGCCACGACTTCCCCATTCGACTGGTCGACAACTGAACCGAAACAAACCAGCTCCATCACCGCGAGCCTCTGAACGTCTGTCTGATCGGCGGCAGATCCCAAGCCGGATCAGAGTTCAGATCAGCAGCTTCCATAGGCTCGTGTCACATCAGAAATTCAGAATATACCGGTTGCTGTCTACTAGTACTCCTATAAAATAGTGAAACCAACATGCTCCGGGAACTCTGAACACGGTTTTGTCCTCTTGACAAGACTGGCGGTGTCCTTGATTGGCGAATTTCCCCGTTTTTCTCATTCCAATTCAACTGCGCCCGGCCATTGGTCAAGATTAGCTTCTCTGTCACGTCTCGATCAGTCTCACGTTCTCATTGGACGATTGGAGCTTCTCTGAGTATCATGGAGTGCTGCTAACTGAATCCAGTTTCCTTAATACAGCGCTGATGAATCTCAACTCAGTATTCGTTTTCTGGGCCACCAACGGTTTCGTGGCGTCATTGGTGAAGAAAGTTTCAAAATGGATGTGCATCATATCTCTTGTCCATCCAAATTGGAGTATTGGAACTACCTTGAATGGCGTATGTCGGTATAGATAGATCGCCAATTGTAGCCACTCGTCTTGATAGGGTATGTGGATTCGTTACAAGTGTTGTGTCATGACAGAAAAATAACTGGTTATCTACTCTCGGCGACCATTCGTACAAGTAACAACCAAGAAACATATGCTCCTACTTCCCTGTTCCCACACGTAATTTCTTGGTCAAATTTCACATTCCATGATCCATATGTGCCAGTGCACAATAATGGCGCTGTACTATATATATATATATATGGAGAAACAAATAAATTAGCCATCATCGTTGACCTCAAAGCAAGTTGCGAGAGTGACATGGACATATGGTGTACTTCGAGAATAGACCCGAGTACGTATGGGCCAGGCCTAAAATGATTGTCTAGCTTTCTGACTCTAAATTCCCGTTGGACAAAGCTAGACGGACCTTTTATTTGGGAAAAACTAGTTATATTTCATCGGGAGAATATTGTTTCCGAAAAATCCTAAAAATATCTTGGTTGGGTATATTACCCCTGGAAGATTGAAGCGTTAACTTGAAATGCCGTTAGGCAGGATTCCAGATCGAACGTCTTCTGGTGCCGTCGCCCGTCGCGGCATAGGAACCTTGCGCACCTACAGAGGTTCAGTTTGCAGTCAATAGGGCGGTTTCTCTGTCATATTGTTATCAACTGATCAATAGGTTCCGATTCTCATACAAGCCTGGAGCCATAGACAACATCACAAGAACCAATTCACAGGCATCTATCTATAACCCCTATAGAAGGGGGAGCCACTAGCGAGTTCTTCACATGACATGCGAGAGGTGCCACATAGGCAATCCTTCAGTTTTTGTTTCAGTTCATGGTAATGCCCGTCGCCAGCCTTCACCGTGGAACTATTTTGCGTTTCATGTCCGTCCAGTTTCCTGTCCGCGCTGGTAAAGAAGAGAGAACGTCGTACGTCCCGCTACCTCCTCCGTAATTCCGTAAATGCCTACATAGAAAACGCCTCCACCCACCTTCAATAAAAGAAAATATAAGGCCGCTGCTTCCTGCGCTCCACACCATCGATGGACTGCATGTTCCTGCTGTGGTGCTCCTCCAACCTCCCCATCTCTCCCTGCCCCCGTCGCTGTGACCCATGGTCGAGCGCTGCCATGCTGCCGCCGCTCGCCGGAGAAGATCTGTTGGAGAGCGCCCTCGTGCGCCGTCACCGAGGCCGAGTCCCCCGCTCGCTGCGAGCCCTCAAGGCGGGCCAAGCCAGCATCGTCGGGTCAGAGCCCTGCTTGCCGCGGCCTCGCGAGCTGCCACGAGGCCCGCCGCGCACTCGTCAGCCGACATCAGGGCTGGGACTCCGCTCTCTGTCGGAGGTGAAGGGTCACCCAGCGCCGCCAGGGGCGTGCACGCTCGGCCTCGGGACGGGGAGGGCCGGGGGAACGACGGCGTCGAGCGCTGCGGGGGTTCCTCCACGCGGTCGCGCTTGCTGATTCATCAAGGGCGGCGTTCGACAGAGCGGGGTGCGCCGTTTGCGCGCAAGAGAGAACCACAGCGGCGGGGAAGCGTACCGGTGCTGGAGATGGCCGGGGCTGAACACGGCGGCGGCGCTGGACGGTGCTGAGGAAGCAGAATCGTCGCTACTGGTGAGGACTTTGTATGCTCGAGGCTGGGCCTTTGTAAAACTGTTGTATGGGCTTCAAGGGCTGCGTTTTGTGAAATGAGCTTCTCGGCTGGCCCAACCGATGACTGGTGCATGGTCTTCGTGATGCTAGCGTGTGATCTTCACACTCCTATTTCAATTCAAATTCAAAGGTGAACCTTGAGAATGTTTGAGTCTAAAAAATCCTCAAAAAAAAATTATTATCTTTCTTTTTATTTCATTACCGGTCATTATCCCAACCTATTAAAATATTTTTGTTCATTATTACTCCACCTCGGAGTTCATACATTATTTTAAATAATCTATACCCTATATGTAAATGAATATAATCTAAATTTCATGCATTTTGGATCCTAATGCCCACTCTTAGTAGTAACGTATATGTGGTTACATTTTGCTTAAGCGGGTGCGATCATTTTTATCATATAATACATCTTTCAATTCTTAGTGATTAAAATTTTAATCTATTTAAATTTTTTGTTGATACCGCTGCAACGCGCTGGGAATTCTTCTAGTTCACTAAACGTTGATGCATGTCGACGTGAACAATAGCAAACAGCCCTTCAGAACAAATTGTTATCAAGCACGTACCAAACTGTTGCAAACGAGTGTGGTGGCCTATACATTCACTTCCAGCCGTTCATGAAGAAACAAGTGAATCCGATTATCTCAGAAACGGCAACAAACTTCCAGCAGTTTAACATGATACAATTGAACTTAGTAACGGAGCCATCATGCAAATTAACATAGTCGCAAACAAACTCATTGAAATGAAACAAGCCACAAGCAGTCATACGGAACAGATCACCTCAACTTCCATAGGGCACACAATGCAACAAAGAAAGAAATATATAAAACCAAAACCAAACATTAAATCAATAACTGACTAGTGACTAGATTAGTCAAATGACGCAGGTACAGAAAGTTTTGGCATAAGTGATTAGCAAAAGAAAAGCAACAGAACAGCTAGCAGCATTTGGCTTTTTCTTTGCTAATGCACTAAACTAACAACCTCACCAAACTAACAGATCCCCTTAATGAACACCTGTTCCAAACAACTTCACATTAAAGATAGCAAACCGATAAGCTAATTGGGGACGTAACACTTATTTGCTATCTCATGACCGCAGAGACAGTATTTACTCATCATCATCGTTCTCCTGTAGAGAGTAAATCAAACAGAATAATAACTAAATAGGCAAATATCATTGGCAATGAAAACAACTCATCCAGAAAATAGATTAATTTTCTATACCTCCATAGTCTTCCAATAGGCCTGCCTCTTCTGAAAAGCTTGGTCCATATATGGTTGCTTGTCCTAATGATTGATTGTTACAAAACAACATACACATTAGTCACTGAAAAAAGACCGTTTGCTTTGAGAGATATGGTATCCATT
Source organism: Hyparrhenia diplandra (assembly GCA_015847255.1). NCBI lineage: Eukaryota > Viridiplantae > Streptophyta > Magnoliopsida > Poales > Poaceae > Hyparrhenia > Hyparrhenia diplandra. The sequence continues at coordinate 56,540 of JADLZK010007489.1, forward strand.
ACTTTGACAATTCCATATAGGCATTTAATTCAACTCAAGTCATAACTGGACCTCTACTCCATTTTCTTTTCTTGTTACTTAAAGGTAACGCTAGATCTATACAACCAAATAAATCATAACATTGTGCATAATCACCAATGTCGAGCTAGAAACAACTATCAAGGGCACGCACAATCATCAGATACATATAAATCTAAATCTAGAACACAAAGTCGGGTATTCGAGAGATCTACTCACTTTGCTCGACATATCACGCCACTTCGCTGCCGCTGCCTTGCTCACCTGATCCAAGTATCCAACAATGCAACACGAAACATAAGACATCTGCAAACGCACGAAAAAAATACATAGAAGAACAACGTGCAAGGTGACTCACGGCCAAATTGCTCTTGTTGTCGTGGTGCTGCGCATTGTACTCCAGCCTGAATTCAGTCCGAAAAAGCAAACAAACGCCACAACAAGCTCAATAATGGGAGAGAATCCACAGATTCTTAGCAAAAAAAATCAAAGTAGATCTAGAGATCTGAATAAAATGACTCGCGAAAGCAGCGAGAACTCACAAGAAGACGAAGAAGGCGGAGGGCGGGCGCTTGGGCTCGCCGCTGGCCTGGAGCCTGCAACAATAACAGTAACCGCACAAAAGGTTAACCAAGAGCACCGTCTAGCCATCACGCGGCGGAAAAGAGGAACCATCGTTCCGCCACAAAGGCGCGGAGATGGATCCTATCCTAGCTACCCGCCCTCATCCTTCTTGGAGGTGTCGGCCTTGCCCTTCATGGTGGTGGCTCAAAATGGCAACGGCACCAAACCCGTAAGTACCCGGGTTTTACCCGATAAAGATGCGGGTGTGGAATGATTTTTCTACCCGCGGGTATGTTATTGGAAGAAATCTTCTACCCATCAGTGCACGCTGATGCAGGTGCGGGTGTATGCTACCCATACCCGTCTACCCGTGGGTAATAAATACCCGCATATATCACTAACAATCCTAATAAATTTGGCCCATATAACACTAGAATTTGAGCCAATTCAACTAAAGTCTACATATATAACATTAGTATTGTTGCTAATTGATGTTAGATTTGCTTTTGTGCACATATATTGACCTAATATTTATTAAATATTTGAATTTATAAAGCATTTCATATGTCATACTCGGGTATGTTCGCGGGTACGGGTATGGAATGATTTTCCTACCCGCATGCGGATACGGGTAACCCGACGGGTAAGATTTACTCCTAGCGGGTGCGGGTGTACGGTGGGCACTACCCGGTCGGGTATTTACCCGTTGCCATCTTGAGTGGTGGCTGAAGGTCTTTGCTAGGGTTTTGCGAGGGGACATGACGAGGTTGCTTTCGAATCGATAGCGGAGGCGGAGGGTGGTGGGAGGGAGTCCTGGTGGCTAGTTTGCCTTTTTTTTTGGGTGGGGTGCGCCACATGGGAAAGAAATTGGCAAGGGGAAAAGGGGTGGGATCTTGGTGAGCAATGACTTGGGGACAAATTGAAAAGGAAGAAAAATATGTGTCGTGAGAATCAGTGGTGGACCCAGGATTTTAGCGTGGAGTGTGCGGCGTAGTTTTTTGTGCAATTCGGTAAAATTATTTACAATTCAGTACAACTATATTATAACTCGTTAAGAAGACAAGAAATCTTGATATAAATTGTTCAAATCATATAGAAATATTTTAAAATATAGTAATGTGAGAGACTTACAATATTACTTGTTTATCTTCTTCTTTTTTTACTGAAACTTTATCTTCTTCTTGATTTTGCCCTTGAACTTGTACTTTATCTTCTTCTTTTTTTGACTGAAACTTTATCTTCTTCTTGATTTTTGCCCTTCCACAATATTTTTATTCGGAGGCAGATCAGGGTTTGAAGCAATAACAACAACCTTCTTTGATGTTTTCTGGAAAAGGGATTGAATGTCTCTGCTTCTCTTCATAATTCAAGATGACTGGAAAAAAAACACTTCACCGATAATCGATTGAAGAATACTAAAAAATTCATCAGTCTAAGAAGGGAGGAGAGAGATTGGGAGAACTCACTCAAATCGGATGCCGTTTGCCGTGACTCGTGACTGGCCGTGGCCGACAGGCTTCCTGGGCGGCGGCGGGCGACAGAAGACCGCGATCGCGATTTGGCGATGTGCAAACTGAACCTCTGTATGCGCGTAAGGAGTTAATTATAGTTAATTAGTGGGCTCGACGAAGTTGCAAATGCTGGTGCCCTTCTCCTGTTACATGGGCCGGCCTATCAAGAAGAAACGCAAATGGCCCACTACGAACTGAATACTGGGTTCCACTCTCTACACACCCAATCAGGCCCGCTTGTGTTCGGGTTGGGCTTCCTTCTCCTTTTCCCACCATCAGCTTGAGCCCGATCAGGATCACCATCATCAGCCCAGAGTGGGTGACAGACCGGCACTGCGAGGCGGTGCACACAAACAGAAGCGAAACGACTCTGTTCTGGGACTCTGTTCTGTCCCCCCAAGGCCCACCCAAAAGCTTGCGGACCCGCCCAGATGGCATCCACCTCGCCGGAACCCGCCGCCGCCGGCGAAACCGACGACCCATTCCACATCCGTCGCCTAGAGATTTCCGACCACGAGAGGGGCTTCGTTTCCCTTCTCTCCCAGCTCTCCGCCTGCCCGGACCTCACGGCATCCGAGTTCGCCACGCGCTTCGCCGAGCTCGCGGCGCAGGGCGACGACCACGTCATCCTCGTGGCCGAAGACCCCTCCGCCTTGGACCGGCGGATCCTCGCGACAGGGTGCCTCTTCGTGGAGCGTAAGTTCCTGCGAGGCGGCGGCAAGGTGGGGCACGTGGAGGACGTGGTGGTCGATGCCGCCGCGCGCGGCAGGGGGTCTCGGGCTCCGCCTCGTGCGCCGCCTCGTGGAGATCGCCAGGGACGCCGGCTGCTACAAGGTCATCCTCGACTGCACCCCCCGAGCTGCGTGCCTACTACGCCAAGTGCGGATTCGTAGAGAAGGGTGTTCAGATGGCCGTCTACTTCTGAGTTCTGATCTACTGATCCAGAGGTATATTACTACTATGCTTTGGTATTACTCCTCTGATTAAGTGCATAACGAAATGCTGTAGTCGTTCGTTGGCAAATAAACTGGCATTTATAGTTTTTTATTAGTAGAGTGTCCTAGGTGGATCAAGATTTAAGCCTTTTTTTTTTTTCCGAAAGCGTGCTTAGCACGTTTTGCATTAAGAGAAGTAAGAGTCAAAGTTACAAAACACGCCTTGCTCAGCTAGATGGCAAGGTGCCTCAAGCACGAGACAAGGTAAAACACATTGACAATGGTCACCGGCTCTAACTGTGCGGCTTCGGGATTTGTACTAAGCTAAACAAACACATTGGCGACTGGGAAAAGATTTAAGCCTACAAGACTCAAATGCATTTGAACCAAAAGCACAAACACTCCAAACAATAAGTGCATAACATTTATCCGTAGTCAGCTTGGTTTGCTGCAGGTAGCTCTGTTTGAAGAGCTACGCTAGTTGGTGTTGTAAGATGACCTTGGGTACTAAGCTTGTGTTTTGGGTTCAAAATCGAACCGGTTGGGATGTTTGGTGCAGTACAGTCATCTGTAGTTTCTTATGTATGCTTAGTTTACCATTATACTACCGGCAGTCAGATATTGTTAACGTTTGCAACAGGAAGTTGTAGCTAATTACAGGTCTAATTAGCTGTCCAAAATATCATCAGTTGTGACCGTAGGGAGTAACTCATGTACCGGTAGACATGGATGCTATTATCTCAACATCCTGTCATATACTGTATGGAGTGGGGAGTAACTAGGCAACGTATCATATGCAACCTATGCAACTATCAATTAAGGCCATAAGATCTGGATCCAACGTCTGCGGTGTTTTTCACTTTAACCTCTCCACCTGTGGGGTTTAAATCTAACCCGTGTGTATCCAGGTGGGAGGGTTTAAGTGAAAAAAACCTCAGACGTTGGATCTAGATCCTGTGGTCTTAATTGGTGGTTGCATATGTTGCACACGAAGCTTGATTGCACAGGATATGTTCCCGAGTAACTAATGTACCACTAGACATGCATCCCAACATCCTGTCATACATGGTGACTGATGTATTCAGATTTATTTTCAAGTTATGGAGTCAGCATTTGAGCTGTTGTCATCCTTTGCCAAACTCATGTGTCCTAGAGCTGTTGCAAGGTTCAGATGCAGCATTATTCTGCGCTAATAGACAAGGGCTATAGACTCAAAGGGCACAGACAGGCTGCTGGTACAGTTTTTTTAGCTAACCAAAGTCCAACTTCCTTTGCTGAAAGAGGATGAAACGGATCAGCCGATCCAACTTAGCATTACCCGACTCGTAACTTCAAGCACAACCATCCATCTCAATCCAAAATCTCCGATCTTCTGTGATCCCTCCTCCCGGTTTTGGATATATAGACAGTGCCTGCTCTCAAACCAACCAAGACAGCAGCAAGGCGTTATCTTCGTGTCATTTTTTTTTCTGTGAAAGAACTTCATAATCATATGTCATTATTCAATAATCTGAAATGAGTATGGAAAGTTCTGCTCTATTCTGCTATAGTTAGGTTGCCTCAGTTTTTTTTTTTAGATCTTACGGTCCATTGCACTTCTGTCACAGATTCATTGCAAGGAGTGACGGGCATATGCACTTGATCTGCTCAAAGACCCCATTTAAATGTGCCGTGATTTTTGGCTGATGTTTTTGACAATTGATAAGCTTTCTTAGAACTGTATTAATTCTTTTACGAGGACAAATAAATGTTGACCGTTTTTTTTACGAAAAATGCCCACCCCCCACACACACACACACACACACACCCACCTTTCCTTTGTTCATGTTTGCATCATCAGACCAGATGTCTGGCCGTGCATCATCAGATCAGATGTTAATATGCCTAGCCGTAGCGTGTCACCAACATATTCTTATGCCTGGCGTGGCATGTGCCACCTGTTATGGCACTACTATTTGCTTGTAAAGCATAGCGGCGCTTCTAAAAAAACAGGTTATTTAGGAAGAATGGACTTAAAAACCGATTTCACAAACTGGCAGCCAAACTAACTTTTGTGCTTTTTGAAACACAGACGGCCACAATAGGTCCTACAAGATCAGGAAGAATCTCCCACAACTCTCCCATCTCCTCTCCCACAACTAAAAAGACTAAAAGATGGAAACTTTTTTTGGTGCAGATTTGAGCACCTAAACCCTAATTTAAGGCTGTATTCGGGTCTGATCTAATCACATCACATCTGCAAGTGCATCCCATAAACACAGCATGGATTTTTTTTACCAGGATTGCAAAATCATGGATACTGGTGGACTTGGCATGATGGTGCTTGGTTAGGATTCCAATACTTGAAATCCAACTCCACCATGATCCACAGTTTCCATCTGATTTCCATTTGTTATTTGTGGATGGTGGCAGTAGATGAACTGCGAGCTAAGTAAAGAAGATTTGTTTAGCCACAAATATGTGCTTCATCTCAATCCCTATTCCTGCATGCCCATTTTCAACCCTGCTTGTAGTCCCCAATCACTTTATCTTAACATATGCTTCCGAAAAGCATCATGCACCCTTTCAGGCTTCCACCATAGCAACCACCTCAAACTCTCCTTCATCCATTGACTGGGTCAGCTAGGGCTGGAGATTCGTCTGTAGTGCTTTCTTTTGCTAGCAACCAAGCCTTAACTAATTGGATTGGTGTAACTTTGGTTTAATTTCGCCTGGGTGTTTACTGTGAGCAATCGAGCCCTTTTCATGCTCATCTCTCAAACTAGTGCAAAATATTTAAAAAATGTTTAACTTGGAAGGAATTTTTTTTTGTAGTCATGGATTCATTTACAGTGAATCCACTAATGAAATCCATCTGGTCACCACATCCATTTTTTGTTTTCTTTAGATATCCTGATGGGTTTCATCACTGTTATTTTACTTCTGCAATCCAAAGTGTTTATGGGTCGGATGCCCTATGTTTGCAGAGCTAATATGATGCTGCCTGTCTGTGATAAGTTCAGTATCTGTAATCTAACTCCAGTGTTTCTTCATCATTTTGTGGTTGTAGAAAGTGACGAACATCCTGGATATTCTCTAAACAAATAGCATAAGCAGACTTACAGCTGTAATTTGTCTGGACAGTTCTTTAAGAGAGATTTCTTGCTGTATTGACCTTATTACCTACAACTCACTTCACCTTTGTCATTTGTTGATTAGATTACTTACCCATTAGTCTGGTAGACCTGCTACCCTCCAATCCTCCATGCAGCTTGTTCTCTTAGATAAAACTCCATGATATTTACTTAGATTGTCCACTTTGCTTAAATATCCAACTATGTATTTCTTTTCATGTGAGATGATTAGATTTAGATATTTTATCAGTGTTTAGATGTTAAACTATGAAAGGATTAAGCTGCTAATTTATCACAGCATTGCCAAATGCCAAGCAATATTAGTTGTCTTCATTTTCTTTCTACTTGAATACAGAGGAGAGCTGTGTTAAGTTGTCTTGATAAATAAACAATTCCACTGGTGCCACAGGGGTACGACATCTATTCCTGAAAAGTTAGTTCATAGTTGCATTAACTTTATCTGCCTGGCCATCAGATTTACTCAGCTTAGTTTCATGTATCACCTCGCATTTTACTGGGCTGTGTCAAATTTGCAATGAATTGTCTATCAGATTAGCAACTATGGTTTAATTTGTTCTGCTCTAGTGCTTTTTCCAGTTGACCCAGTCTGGCAGAAGATTCCTTGTCTTTGCATCTTGTTGTTGTGTTAACCCATGAATAGAAAATGGCGGTCTGACGGCTTATGTTTTAATTGTGTCTCTAATGACATGAAGCCTTATTAGGAGATGTAGTGAAATTAGTGCTTGCAGGTATAGTTTTTTGCGTTTCATTGAAGATAAACTTTGCTTAAGTCTGGTGGATGGGCTATGTTGCTAGTTTCGTTGGAGACACTATACCTGTCACCATGATAGCTTGAACAGCTTGCTATTTTGGACAGCAGTATCATTTTGTGACACTTTGGACAACCAACATGGTGTTTCATGCTTATGATCCCAACCATTTTTAGTTGTGTTCTGCTTTTTAGTAATCATTTATGTTTTGTATTGGAATCATATTTCTGGGTGTACATAATATTATTTTGTGACACTTTGGACAACCAATATGGTGTCCCAACCATTTTCAGTCGTGTTCTGCTTTTTAGTAGTCATTTATATTTTGCATTGGAATCATATTTCTTGGTGTACATGATTGTTTTAATCTTTTTTGACTCGATGATTGTTTTAATCTTGGTACCAGGTTTTTATTGCAATGGGGTTATTCAGGGGCAGCTTCACTCACTTGGTGGGAATGGGATGTGGCATCGATGTAGCTCAGAACTACAATGTTTTGAAAGTCAAGAAGCTATTCAACACATGTTTTTCTGGCTAAGCAGAGAAAACCTACCGTAAGCGAAGAAAGATGATGATTGATCCTTTTGCATTTGTTTTCCCTGATATTATGCCCTGGGAAAGCAAGTACATCTAATGTTATACAGAAATGTTCTTTTTGAAATGAAGGCAATATTGGTTATGGAGAAGTTTTGAACTCGGGTGGATAATGTTAGGTCTTGTTAGACCATGAGATTCTAGAGCATCCCTTTTGCTCGTGTTTCTGTGCCTTGGGAAATGCACTGAACTTTGTAGTTGAAGTGGGGTGATGGATAATCTAGCATCATACCAGGGTGTTTCTCAAATTAACATTGGATGAGATGATATGTTTAATTGAATCTAGATTTGTCTTGGGTTTGTTTAAGTTGTAGTGTTCCTGGATGGATGGCGACATTTATTTTTGCAACCGAGATATGGGGCCAAACTTGACAAACCATGCTGAAATATTGTCGAGTTTTGACACGCATCCCATTACATATGCTTGTTTGTGCTATCCACCTTGTTGATATCTGTTGTGACCAAACTTTTAGAAACTGTATTACCATCTACAAGGTGAAATAGATGCAATATAAGATACATTTCATGGAAAAATTAATAAAACTATTTGTATGTGTTAGTGCATTTTATAGACTTGGCTACAATTAAAAGTGTTCAACTTAGAATAATAATCATAATAACAGGGTGAACATTATTTTTTCTAAGCACATTCCTCGAAGTTCTTTGCGCAAGTGAGAACAAAAAATCGATAGCTACAAAATGAAAAAAAAAAAAAAAAGAACTGTTGGGGGCTTGGGGCGCTCTAAGACGCTTTGTTGACATTTTACATTCATCTTATCAATACCTTTAGTTAAAAAAATAGTGATTATTACATAGGAGCACATACGAATTTTGCCCGGCCAAGCACATAGGAGTATCAAAGAGGCAAAAAGACCCTCCAAATCAATTTTACACATGAACGCCTTCAATTTTGCCCGGCCGCCTCCTCGGCCTCTTCCTGCCCAACGACCAGCTTCCTCTGTGGTCGCATGGGCTCTTTCTGAGAACGGCCCGCCCGCCCGCCCGCTGCTCTCCCAGACGGCCAGACTATCGCTTCCGTCGCCGTCCTCCCGGCCTCCGCGCTCGCGCTTGGTCGTGCGTGAGCTGGGGAGGTGCAAATGCGACTGCCACCTTACCTTTTCGACGGCCCGGAGAACGAACGGAACCGCGTTCTCTGATGGCTCAGGCGGCTAGGAAAGCTGCCGCCGCCGCAGCCGCACTGCTCTCGCCGCCGCAGACTTTCTTCATGTTTTCCTTCCTGCGCTGGGCTCCTACCGAAGGCCTGCGCAGTTAAAAGGCCTCGTCTGAGACACATCGAAGACATCGCGTGCGCGGTTGTGTCCCGTCCTCCTGGGTAAAACCCCGTGGCCTACACAACGCGCGCAGGGTGTTCGACAGAACGCCTACGCGGAGCTTGCCTGAGTGGACATCCATCATCTCCGGCTGCGCGCGCGAAGGCCGGCATGCGGACGGCATGCGCGCATTCGCGGAGATGCTGGACGGATGCAGCGGTGTGACAGTGCCGAACGCCTTTGTGCTCGCAGGCGTCCTCCGGTGCTGCGCGGGGCTCGTCGACGTCGAGTACGGCAGGCGCATCCATGGGTGGATTCTGCGGAGCGGCGTGTGTCCGGACGTGGTGCTCTGCAATGCGATCCTCGACATGTACGCCAAGTGCGGCCACCATGGGCGCGCCAGGAGGGCGTTTGGGGCGATGGCCCAGAAGGACACAACGTCCTGGAACATTGTGATCAGGGCGTGTCTGCAGGACGGCGACGTTGTGGGGGCAATGCGGCTGTTCGATGAATCGTCGTTGAGGGACGTTTCGAGCTGGAACACGATCATCAGCGGGCTTATGCGACATGGGCGTGTCACTGAGGCGCTGGATCGATTGCGGCAAATGGTGAGAGCTGGAGTTGTGTTTAGTAACTACACTTACTCCATGGCGTTTGCCTTGGCTGGCTTGCTTTCATTGTGGGACCTAGGCCGGCAGCTCCATGGTCGTGTGGTGGTGGCTGTCTTGGAGGAGGATCCGTTTGTCGGCTGCTCTCTCATGGACATGTACTGCAAGTGTGGGGAAATGGAGGCTGCTCGGTCAATCTTTGATCGCTGGTCACAGTTTACAGAGGACATACAATTTGCGTGGAGCACGATGGTTGCTGGGTATGTCCAGAATGGCAGGGAGGAGGAAGCTCTTGAGTTCTTCCGCAGGATGCTGCGTGAAGGAATTCCTGCTGGGCAGTTCATCCTCACTAGTGTAGCTGCTGCCTGTGCAAATGCAGGGATGGTTGAGCAAGGCAGGCAAGTGCATGGATTTGTTGAGAAGCTGGGTCACAGATTTGATGCACCATTAGCGTCTGCCATCGTTGACATGTATTCAAAATGTGGTAGCCTTGAAGATGCTTGCAGGATATTCGAAAGTGCTCTGGACAAGAATGTTGCTCTCTGGACTACAATGCTGTGCTCCTATGCAACACACGGGCAAGGAAGAATGGCATTAGAGATCTTCAGCAGAATGAAGGCTGAAAATATCACGCCAAATGAGATAACCCTCGTCTCTGTTCTATCTGCTTGTAGCCATAGTGGATTGGTCAGCGAGGGATACCACTACTTCAACCTTATGCAGGAAGAGTATGGAATTGTTCCAAGCACTGAGCACTACAATTGCATGGTTGATCTTTTACGGACGAGCTGGGCTACTTGACAAAGCAAAGAATTTCATTGAGGAAAACAAGATCAGCCATGAAGCTATTGTTTGGAAGACTTTGCTGTCAGCTTGTCGACTTCACAAGCACATTGATTATGCAAAATTTTCTTCTGAAAAGTTGGTTCAACTAGAACAATGTGATGCTGGATCATATGTTCTGATGTCAAACATGTATGCCACCAACAACAAATGGCTTGACACTTTCAAGCTCAGAAGTTCAATGAAGGAAAGGAGAGTCCAGAAGCAGCCAGGTCAATCATGGATCCATCTGAAAAATGCTGTGCATAGATTTGTTGCATTGGACGTGTCTCACCCGAGATCGGCTGAAATTTATGCGTACTTGGAGAAGCTAATGGAGAGGCTGAAGGAAATGGGGTACACAAGTAGAACTGATCTTGTTGTACACGATATCGAGGAGGAACAGAGAGAAACATCTCTGAAGTTCCACAGTGAGAAACTTTTATTGCATTTGGGATCATCAGCACCCCTGTTGGGACGCCACTTCGGATCTTCAAGAATCTGCGTGTTTGTGAGGACTGCCATGAGGCAATCAAGTTTATAACCCGAGCCACAGATCGGGAGATTGTTGTTCGAGACTTGTATCGGTTCCATCATTTCAAGGATGGTCAATGTTCTTGTGAGGATTTCTGGTGAGAGGTTTTGCTTTGATGTTGGTTCACAAAATATAGGCTGTACAATATCTGCACATGGAGATAGCAACTGACTAAAGCAAAAGATATTGAACTTGGAAGGAATATTCTCTTTAGTCATGGATTCATTTACAGTCAATCCACTAATGAAATCCATCTGGTCACCACCTCCATGTTTTGTTTTCTTTAGATATCCTGATGGGTTTCATCACTGTTATTTTACTTCTGTAATCCAAAGTGTTTATGGGTCGGATGCCCTATGTTTGCAGAGCTAATATGATGCTGCATGTCCATGATAAGTTTCAGTATCTGTAATCCAACTCCAGTGTTTCTTACATCATTTTGTAGTTGTAGTTCTGGATATTCTCTAAAGAAATAGCATAAGCAGACTTACAGCTGTAATTTGTCTGGACTGTTCTTTAAGAGATTTCTTGCTGTATTGACCTTATTTACCTACAACTCACTTCACCTTGGTCATTTGTTGATTGGATTACTTACCCATTAGTCTGGCAGACCTGCTACCCTCCAACTATGTATTTCTTTTCATGTGAGATGATAAGCTTTAGATATTTTATCAGCGTTTAGATGTTAAACTATGAAAGGATTAAGCTGCTAATTTATCACAGCATTGCCAAATGCCAAGCAATATTAGTGTTAAGTTGAATACGCAGGAGAGTTGATAAATAAACAAATCAAATTCACAATTCATTGAACATTGCTCTAGTTTTTTTTCCCCTGTAAACCTATTCCTGTGCAAATGTAGCGGCAGGCTTTTTGGCCTTTTCGCCGTCGCATCCGGCTGCAATCTTGATCTGGTACTGACTATGCTGCATACCCAACCTTATTTGGTACCAGGATACCGATTGTATGCCAGTTAATTGGCTATCTGACATACATAGAGTTGGAGCTACCTTTCAAATAATGCGAACAGCATACTGAAGATGGACCACATTCTGTAAATGAAGCTACTGTACATGTGAAGCGCGAAACATTTATTTTTGCAACCGAGATATAGGGGAGGGGATGCTCCTTTTCCCACCCATCATCTAAGGGTAACAAAAAAAGGAGACCAAACTGTCGTGCTTTAGAATTCAGAAACACAGGTGGACACAATATGTTGTACAAAGCAGAGATTGAGAGATAGCCATGGAAGAACAGGTAGGGTACCAGATTTGGCATAGCAGTCAAAATTTCAAGCACTTGAAAGGAGCAAAGTTTCGAATCTTCTATTACATAAGTCATCGACAGTAGATAACAATAATCTGAAGCAGCATTCTTAAATTTGCTCTCATGGTATGCATTAAGTGCTAGATGATTGAATCCATTGAGGACTTAATCCTCATCCTCAACAACCTTAGTTCCCAAACCTTTGAGACCCTCCGGAGGGATCTCAGCAACTGTGACCAAAGAGTAGAGTTCCTCCTTAGCGTCTTCCTCGTCGTTCCTCTTGCGAGCAATTCTGACACGGACTCTCCTGGGAACACTCCGGATACCACTGCTCCAGATGTGCTTGTTGAGCTTCACGTCGATCCTGACATCAGTAGTACCCATGGCCTTCTGAGCAAACTTCCTGATCTCCTTGATGGCATTTGGTGCCTTCTTCTTGAAGGTGCTGTATACAATTGTAGATTGATTAATGATCACTAAACTGAAAGATAAGTTAAATCCTGAATTGTGATACAGCACATTAAAGAATTTTAAGTGTTCAAAAAGATATTCAACAAATAATGAAGGCAGGTAATATCTAGATATTGTACTTCTGCAATATGCATGTAGCACCCAAATGGAACACATGACAGCATGTTAAGGCAACATGTGTAACGATGAATGACATCTTTGTACCGGACATGTAACTGTATCAACCACAGCATTGCTTTCTGACAGATACCTGACTATGTCCGGACTACAATACATTGCAACCATAATATTCAATCACATGGAACTTCTAACCTATAGTGGACAAAATTATTATACAAGAGCAATTTAGAGCACTCATAAATGGATGTAGCACTCAGATGTAACACATGACAGCACAAGGCATCATGAGTAACGATGAGTGACATCTGTGTACCAGTCATGTAACTGTATCAACCACAGGATTGTATAGGACAGATACCTGACTATGACCGGACAATGCAAAACATATTACTGCATCATACATCTACAAAATACTAGACTCAATGAAACTACAAATGTACCTATTATGGTAGAAAAATGTACTGCCCAAATGGAACACATAGGAGCATTACGAGAAGCAATACGTGTAACGATGAGCAGATTGCATATCCCGGGCATGTAACTGTGTTCAGCCAAAAGAAATTAGGCAGACACCTGACTATACCCGGGTAGCACCTAATCGAACGGCAACCATAAAACAAAATGACACATGCCACTACTCACAGAGCAAATCAAGAAGTCAAAAGCGAGATAAATGTGGGATCAGATACAAGAGCAAGATCAACTAGAAGGTATTCCCGCTCGGTCAGGAGATCCCGAGTGTGCTCTAGCTGGTAAAGGATACTGGATCCAATCAGGTGTATCAACCATATCGCAAGCCCACATAGTGCTCACAGGCCGCAACCCTCCGCACCAGCATCTCACATATAAGAACAACGTTATGCTCTCAACACGCGGATCTACCCGATCTACTCTGCTACTACCGCAAAGCTTGGGAATGGAAGAGAAGGTTGGGGGCAATACCATCCATGGAGACGCTTGTGGAGGTTGATGGTGTACTCGCGGGTCACCACCTCGTCCTTGCGGGTGCCGGCGCCGCGCTTCCCCTCCGACATCTCCGCTCCGCCGCCGGCGCCGCTTCCACCTTTCTACTTTGCTCGAGCTCGAGGGAGGTTGCGGCGTGAGATAAACCCTAACCGCGGCGGCCGGGGTTGCCCCTTTTATAGCGGCTCGAGTTAGGGCTACCTAATGTTTCGGGCCTCTCTGAGCACATACATGCCCAGCCCATGTGTACTGAATTAGGCCCATCTAGGTAGCCTTGAATCAACTTCTATTTTTATTTTATGTCGACTGCTTGCGACTTTGTTATCCGTGAAGAGTTTGCTGTCACTGTTTTTGAGACGTTTGGCTGGTTGATCGTGATTTCAGTTTGATTCGCCAGCGGCTGACAGGCACCTCGGCCTCGACCTTTCGACCTCGGTCGAGGTGGGAGTATCAGATGGTGTCGATCGTGCCCCCGCGTAGATGTTGTTGGAGGTCGAGGATTGCCCCCGTTCGCACCCCCTTGTTGGGGATCCGAAGATGGGGAGATTGCGGCGTCAAGGCCGGGCACCGTTGGGCGAGTTGCTAGGTGAAGCGACCAAACCCGTGGACCCTCCGCACCCGTGAACGGCGGCCCAAGAGTCCGATGCGGCCTCCTTAGATCCAGGGGGCGCCGCAGCGGAAGCCGAGCTCCCCGCACCGGCCATGTCCGTTGATGACTTCATTGCGCGGTTCACGGCCGTTGGATCCTCCGGTCTGATCCCACGCCGTAAGCCGAGGCGGGACGCGTCCCGCGAGGGAGCCGACCGATGATGAACTCATTCCCAAAAGCGCGGTCGCGCGGCTTGCGGCGAAAGAGAGATGCGCCTGAGGGAGGCGAGGCCAGAGGCTCGGGCGTAGGAAGGTGCTATTGAAGAAGATGGGGATCCACGCCGAGGCGGAGCACCGGGGACGAGGTCTCCTTCGACGAACTTCGGGCTGCCTTGATCGGGCGACGGCGGCGTCAACGGGGAGGCGATGGAGGTGTTCTTTTTTTCAGCGGGAAGAAGCGGGCGCTTCGAGCCGGCGGACGGCGCTTTGAGTGTGCGAGGTCTTAGGTCGCAAATTAGTTATCCATGTAATCGTTAAATTTGGATCCGGTAGTTTAGGACTTTCTTCGATTTTTATTCTTTGGAGGCTGGTAGTGATGTCCACTCGGCATCACAGTTTAGTCTTTGTATTTGGATTTGGTTTCCTTCCTCTTAATGAAAAACGGGTGAATGGCCCGATCGAAAAAAACTTAAAGTCGGTTCTAGATAGCTGCCGTGTCGCCATCAACCGAGCAACACAATACCTGTAACACAAACACGATCAGATTTTTTTTGATCCAGACAGAAAAGCACAGCGTGTTTTGATTCTGGTAGTGCAAGGGTCATGTAACAAGCAACAAGTACCCATAACATTCGACAGACAAAGCAACTGCTATCAGCGAAGCCAGGTCTCAAGGCTCGGTCCAAAGAAAGTCGGAATCAGAAAGTAAAGGTTAAAGGATAAGCTCATATGACCACAAACGGCGGCAATAGCAAAATCACATATCAGCAGATACCAGCAAATACTTCGCCCAAGTCAGAGGCAGCGTGACAATTACAACCGTAGAAATTACTTTATTTTGAGTTTCCATACAACTGTTTCTCATACAAAACCAGTTCATCACAAATGTGTATCCTCTCTTACTCTTTACTACTTTTCCAGAAACTAAGCATTATAAGAAGCACAACACACTGTCGGTGGGTCTCCTGTTCTGCAATCTCCACTGCGGTGTTAAACCGAGTCATTGCAAATAAACTATTGTAAAAGTTTAGTGTTGGCATCTCTATGGTTGTTTAATCCAACACCAACCTGATGAATGAGAGAACACACAAGGATGGACATATAGCTTAATGTTAATGAACTGAAGTGATAAAGAAACTGAGTTGCACCTATTGATCACAATGTCAATTCAATTTCTTGAGTAGGGACATGCCTCATGTTCCAAATTTACGAAGAGAAGAACCTGAAAATAACAACAGCAGAAGGCAACTGTACGAAGCTACATGGCTAAAAATTCAAGGCAACACCGAAATGCAGATAGCAGAATCCTATTGCACATCACATTAAGGATATGTTTCCTATGTTGTTACTACTCGTATTTAAGAATTGGTTGATTTAATAGGTAGTGACAATCCCTATAGTCAAAAATAGCATAAGCACATTATCGGACCATATTTATCAAGAAGTTTAGCATTGTTTTTTCCATGCACCAGCAGTCATGTACTACATAGGTAGTCATGTACCAGCCACGTTTGATTTACTCTTCTCATCTCATTCTATAAGCCGATGCTTGACGTTTTGGAAGAGTTATAAATTTATATTCTCAGACCATATTTATCAACAAGTTTAGCACTATTTTTTCCATGCACCAGCAGTCATGTACTACATAGGTAGTCATGTACCAGCCACGTTTGATTTACTCTTCTCATCTCATTCTATAATGACAGGGCCGATGCTTGACATTTTGGAACAGTTATAAATTTATATGGGTATACAAAGAACTGTTCTACAAAGCACACCAAGGTAGGGAGCATGAGGAGCAAGGGCTAGAACATTCAGGAAAGCAGATCAAAACAAACAGATACATGTATACTTGTAATTAGAACAATCTGAATACAAATATAGCAAGGGTTCAGGTGTTAGGTTTCACATGGCATGAAGGGAAGAGAAGTGTGTTTGAGCCATACCTGTTGGGTGCTAGACGCCGACGAAGGGCCCGACAAAGACCTGAGCACCTAGCAAACAGCAGCAGCGGGATTGAGTTAAAAAGGAAGTAAAAAAGGTCTGCAAAATGGACCTTATATAAGACTTATCATCATCAAAATACATAACAATATTCCTGAAGAGCAGTACACACAATAACCTTGATTACATAGGCAGTTAAAGCTCAAGTGATTAGAAAGACTTTCCATCAGATGTTCAGAACTATCAAAATTTCTATAGCATAAATTGGCTGGGTTAATGATCACCACCATATGAGCCACTTACAATGTTATTGGCTCTATGAAACCTTGAACATGATTAGAGTATCTATAAGCACAGGTCCCGCCCGAATAAAAAAAAAATTGTTTAGTTCCATACAATCATGGTATTTCTGAGACATTATACTAATTTTCTATTTTAGTGATAGTATTATTTTTTTTTCTGAAACATGCTGGAGCCTGGATGATGCTGGCATGTATGTGAAGGTATGACTATTTGTTAATAAAAATCATACATGAAAAACATAAATAACTAAACTCAGTAGCGATCTTGAACTTGAGGGTGCATCATAAGACTCAATCGGATTATAAGACAATATATCAAGATAAAAACAGGATGTATCTCGACACCATTGTAAATCATGTCATAAGCCAGAGCACGAGCTGATGGTAGATCATTCATATCCTCAGGATTTGGTACAGTGAAAGGATGATGTAGGGCCTGATACTTCTAGGACTTGCAAATTCTTAGTGTATTGGGCATAATTTGTCTCTAATTTCTAGCACAACTACACAGTTGCCCTTTTTCATATCATTTATTAATTACGGATACTAAATCCAATAATAGTGGGTATTCTGGTGGTTGAATGCGATAACCAACTTCCAAGTTTTGCTGATAGTGCAGTGCCAATTGTCAGCACAGTAAAATAACAGTCTTCAAAAATAGCAAGTGTAGCCAACTCTAGAATAATGTGATCATAAGTAATAGCCGTTTCGATTTTGGAAAAATATACATAAGTAGTTCTTATAATTCCCTGATCGAATCAAAGATTAAAAACAACTGACCTCATATACTACGGAGACGAGGGGGTCGGTTATATACTCGGCTCGGCACAGTAGCAAGATGCTGCCGCGGTCATCCATGGGAGGATCCGGCGGCCAAAATTAATTTTAGTGACATAGCTGGGGTGAAAGTTGAGGGAACTCTGCATCATTGTTAAGAGTTAATTTCCCCAAAAGAAAGAATACCTCCATGTGACAGTACAGAAAACCATGTTTCCGTAATGATTTTTTACGTAATATTTGTGGAGCTGCCATTCCACAGAATCATCCTAACTGAAAGTAATTGCAAGTTGCTAGCACAGAATGAGAAAACAACACTATAATACAAATCATTTAAAATCCATTAACATCATCCAAACATAAAGGGTGTTGCCACTCCAAGAAGTAAACATCGCAACATTTGAGAGTTGTGCAAACTACCACTACAGTTCTAATCTGTTTGCCACGCTAAAAAAAATACTCATCACAACAGTCAGAGGCGGCAAGAAACAGCGGATAGTCTACTCAAAAGCATCAGCGAAATGAACCGGGGTCGACAACGGGCGGTCGACCGGATCGAGCACGACGGGAGAGGCGTGCCTGAAGCCAGGCAATGTTGTGAGTACCTTTCAGTACCAGATCAGCGGTTTTCTCTACCGCTTCGCCAAGCTCTTTAACTTTGCCTAGCGTCCTCCAGATCAGCACATCCTTCTCACATCCTTCGATTATTTTCTTAGCCTTCCTCGCCCGGGCGTTACGAGCTTCACTGCTGAGTTCTTCAGGAGTAGGAGGCTTTCAGGAAGCCCCAATCCAGCTTGGCCTCCTGAAAAACGAGGAGGGATACAGATCATGCTTGATCTTGTGGAGCTCAGCGATCGCCTGCCATCAACGAGAGGATATCCATCTGGCGAAATTTCAAGCACGTCAGCTCAGACAGTTTGACCGGATTGGAGCATTGGTTCCACTTCCTCCCCCTCAATCAGGTTGACGAGGAGTGCACACGAGTCGCTCGCTATGCGCACGGACTCCAGATAGACGAGCTCTAAAATTATGACCCGATCGGAGCTGTCCTGCAGGGCTTGGAGGTCGGCATGGCAGAAGATGCGTACGTCACGTACGTGGGCCATCTTTCCTTTTGGCGGTGGCGAGACGGAGATGCGGCGGCAGCGAGGAGGAGATGATGGTGGTGGTGGGTGATGGCGACGGCGATATGGATCTAGCCAGCCGCAGTACCCTTTATACATCCGTATGGATGAGGGCGACCTGTTTTCTAGCGTTAGATGGGATTGGGTTTCTTCGGTTTGCCTCTACTGCCTCTACCGTCGGATCGGATTTCAGGTTTGTTCAGGGCAGGCAGCTGGGCCGGTGCGGATGGTTTGACTATGGAATATTCGAGTTCCGGCCCAACCCCTCCAAAACGGAGGAAGAACAGAAGACGTCGGGCCGTCGGCATCGAAGAGAAGAAGAGACTCGGCTTCCAACCCTAGTTTGTACACACATCCTTTTACCTGTACGTATAGATGGGCATCGGGCCGTGCCAGCCCGGCCGGCGGCGCGGCGCCCGTGCCGTGCCGCCGCCGTGCTTCGTGCGAGGGGCGGCCGGCCGTACGGCGGCCGTTTTGGCGTGCCGTGCTCGCCGTGCGCCGCCCGTGAAGCACGGTGCGCCGTGGAGCACGGGGCGAGGTCGCGAGGAGGGCGCCCGCGGCGCGCGGGAGGAGGCGGAGGAAGGCCGATGACAACGCCGGCTTCCGGCGCCGGCCGGTGGAGGAGGCGAGGGAGGCGAGCCTGCGGGCGGCGTGGCGTGGCGAAGGGGCGGGTTGGTCGCGGCGGTGGCGGTGGGGCTTGGTCGGCGGCATTTACCGGGGCTTTGGTGGCGGCGGGGGCTCGCCGGCTCGGCGGTCGCGGAGGAGGCGAGATGGCGGGGAGCTCGCGAGTCGCGGATGAGGGGGATGAGGCCGTGACTGCGTGCGGGTGTGAGGCCGGGATGAGGCCGTGAGGCTCTTTTTGAGAATAGGCCATGAGGCTCGGCTTAGGGTTAGGAAATAGAATTCAGCCGTGTATACTTGGGCTAGGCCAAATTCACGGTTCTATCTAATTCATCGTGACGTCGGGCCGTGCCTATGCGGGTGCCGGCCAATGGTGGCGCCCGAACGCGGCGGTCATCCGGGCCGTGCCGTGCCACGGGCCGTGGTCATCGTGCCGTGCCCGTGCTCGGGCCGGGCGAAAGTGTCGTGCTCGGGCCGTGCCAGCGGGCACGGCGTCTTTGCATGCCCATATATACATGCGCCATTATAAAAGTTGGGTCCAACCTCTACGCCACTAAAAAGTTGGACGCATTTGTGAGGACAAGTCGAACTTCATTTTGCCCTATGCGCCATTCCGTCCACCTTCCATCTAGTTCGCCGTTTGCGGTCTTGAAGTGTGGGCCCGACCAGCGAAAATATCTAAAATACCCCTATGTCATAACACTGGCTCTCCCTTCTCTCTCACTTCCAGGTGGGGCCAAGCTGTCATTGTCACACCATCTTCTTCCTCAAGAAGAAGAGCAGGATGGGGACGAGATGGCCGAGGAAGCTTTGTCCGCGTGCCACGCCGCCGCCGCCCGCTCACGCTGCCCTTGCCTACGCGCTACGCTGCCGCCGCCCCCACGCTACGTCCCCTGCCCCATGTGCAAATTGTTATTCCCACTTTTAAATTATTAAAATTGTTATTCCCACTTTTAAATTATTCTCACTTGTTTGTGTTGCGCTTTTATTTGGCCATAGAACATATAAGTTTGATCATTTTTGAAATGCAATAATTTAAAAAGACAATTTGAATAATAAAACAAGTGGGAATAACAATTTGATCAAACTTACATATTCGATAGCCAAATGAACCTAAAAAGACAGCATTCCACGTTACATAATAACACAAATATTATTTATCTAACAAATTCTACGAGTTTTGTTATTCTCACTTATTTTGTAGAAATATTTAATTTTTTTACGAAATAAAACTATCTCAAATAACAAAAACGGAGTACACCATTGCAAAGAGCTCGTCGAGACGATCAAAACTAATATATTATTTGCTATATTTGGAGAAAGAGTATCGATTTCGCAAATTACATCATTGTTGACGTCAACATCACAAAAAGTGTCATGCATGGACTACCGAGAGGTTGCCACGTGGCCTAGAAAACCGCCTTAAACACTGGGTGAATAGGTAGATGACTAGTTTTCAAGTTTATGGACCTATTTGACACAACCCCGCAAGTTCAAGGCTAACACCGCATTTAACTCTTATTTGTATACATACAGATGGAACAAGTGTGATATATTATCAAAGAATACGAACGGACCAAAAAACCACATAAGAAAATTGTCAAGATAACGATATCGGATAAAAAAACACCATCCATCCATACCGGGACCCGAGGGTTGTCTCTTGCATTATTAGAACTAGTAAATATGCCCGTGCGTTGCAACGGGAGAAAACAAACTATCAAACATTTATTAAAAATGACGACAAGAATGATACATATATATTTATGTGTTTTATCATTTAAGTAAAATTTATAAGCTTTAATTTATGTTATGATGACATTGGTTCGTCCTATCACCACCCATTAACATAGATGTTTTGGGTGTCCCAACTCTAACTTGGTAAGCTTTCCTCGCTAAGACATAAGACACTTCCCCTACAATCATCCTAAAGCCGTCCGTTTTTACATCGATGCTCTAGATTGCAATATACCCTTTCATCCGCCCTTTTCTTAAAGAGACCCTCGGCTTCGGATAATCCCTCCCAAAGTCCATGTTGCACCTCTAAAACATAATTTATAGTTTGGTGATTGGTAATAAAAATTAGAGCCTTACTCTTTGAACAAAATTAGCGTGTTTTAATGATTTGGGGGAATTTCGAATCAACCTTCCCATTTCCTTTTCTCCTTCCCACGCTGCTTGACCGAGGGCGACTAGCCACCCTCCATAGAGATACTCGGGAGGCGGTGTCGGGGACCTAAATATCGGGCCCCGAGACATTCTCCAAACTATGAGAATCAGGCCGCCAAAGCCCGGTAAAACCTAGCACGCTATCATCCCGCCGCGGAGGGGCGGCCCGACGGACGATGGACCGAGCCATTGGCCACGACGCTCACATGGCGACGAAATGTCGGCCACGGACGGCCCACAAAGCGGCCCAAATGGAGTCACCACGGCGTAAAGAGCTCATTACGCTCACGAAGGACAAGGTCAAGGACCTCTCGCAAAACAACGAACCATGACGTTCCACGTCGACGGCCCCCAAACCATGGCTCGGACTCGATCACGCATCTCGGTTTCGTCAGGGGTGGCCTAGCTCACCGACCCAGGGAGAAATCTCCGCCTCGTCAGAGGGTGGCCCTAGCTCACCACCCTCGGGCGCAAAAACTCCGCCCGAGGGAGACCAGCTCTCCATCCTCGGGTGAGGCAGCCCAACTAGCCCGTCTAGGGTAGCCGACCCTCGGGCGTGGGAGGTTCCGTCCGGAGGAAGGGAAACCGCCGCATTCAATGCGGTTGCGCGACGAGCGGCGCCGGTGCCATCGATTACGCCCGATCAAATCGAACTGCGAATCGTCTCCCCAATCCGACCGATGGGGACGCAAAAGCTGACCCCCGGTGACATGTTACGCCACCGCACGGAAACCGAGGATGACACTTGTTCATTTCCCGAGCACCGTCAAAGCGCCACGTTTGGGCGGACCCTCGGGCACTTGACACGCATAGCCCGGCAACCTGGGACCGGCCCTCGCCATGCGGGTTGTGAGGGGCGCCTCCACGGGACCCTCGGGACCGCGCCGAGGGGGGCGGCACGTCCACCATCGGATCGGGGCGCGTGTCTTCGTCAAGCAACATCAAGCCGACCAACCCCTCGGCGGCGCACATGCAACCGGTGTAGCCTCGGGAATTAGCCACCTAGGCGTCCACCTGTGTAAACATTATCTCTCTCCTTCTCCTATAAAAGGGGAGTAATGCCTCATTAGAAAGGATTCGATTCGATTCAAGCCCGCTCAACTCCGAGTTCACACGGAGGAAACGGCACACCACCACCATCATAACCACGATCGTGGGGCTTGAGACCAGCGTCTCCCCCATGCGACCGCTGTAACCCCTACTGCGGGGCTCACCTTTGAGCGCGGTAACACGGCGCGAGGACACACCCCCGCTAGGCGTAGGGCCCCGTTGGCTTTGAACCGGGATAAACCGGCTGGCGTCCGTGTCCATCTTGCGCTACGCCATCGAGGAGGAGGCACGGCTTATAAATTCTTTATTGCCGGCACCGAGGCACCACCGTTCCTCGAAACGCCGGCCGATTGGCGCGCCCGGTAGGGGGCGCCGTGTGCAATCTGCATCTCCATCAGCCCTCATGGCGTTTCCGCCTTCGTTTCCACCGCTTTCGCGAACCGCGAGCTCCAGCGCGACACCTGCTTGTTCTTGAGCGGCTGGCATTTGTGGCGCTCGGCCACAACTTCACGAGATGATCCTTACGCCCGGCGTGCCGGTAGAAGGAAGGGCGACATCGCCGCCCGCGGCCGAGCCCATCATCGACCGCAGCGCGCGGCGAGCAAAGCGGACCCATCGGTAGCGCAAGGGCGCGTCAAACAACGAGATCGAATCGTCGGCGTATCCGGCGCCGACTTCGCGAGAAGGGCTCCGGGAACCCTAGGCCCGGGAAATACCTTACCCGCCACCCGCTTCGTGGTAGGGTACCCCGAAACCCTAATGTCGTCGGAAACGCCTCCGCTCGGTCATCTGGAGGAGTCCGGTGAATCGCCCGGCGAAACCTCGGTCGAAGCCGCCGCCCGGAGAGCCACGAGCGGACCACCCGTCGTTCCGCGGGGCGTTATCCCATGGACATTCACTCGGAGGAGCGCATCCTCCCGGAGGGGCGGGGCGACCCGTCATGCCACCCCCTCCGGGTTCAAGCGGGGCCTGGTCCCGGGGGCGAGGACTTCGCTCTACCGTCCGGAGAATCGAAGCCTCCTCCCGGACGTTCGGCGCACCGTGCGCCGGCGATGAAGAGCGAGTACTATGACCCCAGCGCGGGAATGCTTCAATGTTGAGGTCCCGCCCGCGGGATGGCGGTTCAGCGGCGTCTCCGGCGAGGGCGCGGACGTACCGCCCGCGGCGAGCTCGGCGCCGGCGGCTTACGCCGATCCGTCCGTGTGCGGCGCCGGCTGACAGCGCCGGCCAAAGCGCCCGACTACGAGATTTGCGAGGGCGAATCCGGGCGGAATACGCCCGACTCCGGCGGCGGGCGAGAACATCCGGCGAGGCGAGGCTCAGCGGGCGGGACCCGGGGGGCACCTCAAGCTCACAATGGCGGCGGGCGTGGGCGGGCCGGCCGGGAGTGCCTCAATCCCGGCATAGCGGCCCCGTTCAGCGAGCCGGCCTCAGCGTGGTGGCGGCGGCCGCCATGTTGGTGCGAAATGCGAGCCCTCCACTCTGGGGTAGGCGC
Organism: Hyparrhenia diplandra; assembly: GCA_015847255.1. Taxonomy (NCBI): domain Eukaryota; kingdom Viridiplantae; phylum Streptophyta; class Magnoliopsida; order Poales; family Poaceae; genus Hyparrhenia; species Hyparrhenia diplandra. The sequence continues at coordinate 80,388 of JADLZK010007489.1, forward strand.
GCCTCACGGGAGGCCTCAGGCAACTCCTTGACAAGGCGGCGGCGGTGCAACGGCGGAGAGTTCCGCTTCCGGGATCGGGCCGTGACGTCACGGCGGCAAGAGGAACGCGGGCGAAGTCGGCGGGGCTCCGATCCACCGGATCGAGCCGAGCCCCGGCAAAGCCCGGTCGGGGGTGCACGGGCGACAACCGTTGCAACCGCCCGATCCCGGGGAGCGCATAGAAGACCCGCCGCGACCGCAACGAGGCACCCACGACCTCGGGGGGCGAGATCGAGCAGCGGACGGGCTCGCCACGAAGGTGGCTCGCCTCGGGGGCGACAAGCGGGGGAGGCGCGCCTGAGGGCGGTCGAGAGGACCGGGTACTCCACGATCCGCCGGGCCTCGAGGCCTTCACCGAGGGGGGACATCGGGAGCACCACTCCCTCCTGCGCGTTCGGGCCCCAGAGCCATCTCGAGAAGTACACGGGAGGAGACTCGTCCCGAGGTATGGCTGGGCGACTATCGGTGGCATGCCCGGTTCGCGGGGGCACGATGACAAAGTGATGTCGAGAAATTTGCCCCTGTACCTCTCGAAGTCGCGCGAGCTTGGTGGAACACCTTCCACCCGACCTCATATCAAGCGGGCGGACTTGGTGAGAACCTTCCGCGGTAACTTCCGGGGCACGTACCTACGCCGGGTAATTCGTGGGATCTCAGCGCCGACAAAAATCCGACAAATCCCTGGCGACTACATCAGGCGCTTCTCCAAGCGACGGACCGAGCTCCCTAATGTGCCGGTTCGGACGTCATCGGGGCCTTCTTGGCCGGCACCACTTGCCGAGACCTCGTGAAGAAGGCGGGGCGCCGGACTCCCAGAGGCAAACGGCGATGGACATCGCCACCAAGTTCGCCCCGAGGGAGGCTGTCGGGGCTCGTTCAATCGAGGGCTCGGCAAGGAAAGGCGCAAGGAAGAGGAGCCCAGGGATCGCAACCTCGGGAGAGCAGAAGAAAAAGAAGAAAGATAAGAGCCGCAGGGGGCAAGGGCCACGCCGCCCAAGCGGACGATGAAGACATGGTGGCTGCGGTCGATCGCAAGGGGGGCCCGACCCCCGCCACAAGAAACCTTCGATGACATGCTCAAGAAGCCATGCGGAACCATAGCTACCGGTCAAGCATACCCTCGGGGAGTGTAAGAGAATGCGCCAACATTTCGCCAAGCTCAAGGCCATCCCGAGGGTGAAGAGGAAGAGGCTCCGAGGGCGGCGCCAAGGGCAACGAGGAGTTCAGCGTTCGAAGGTGAATAAGCGCTTCATGATCTTCGGCGGCGGCACCAACAACATGTCCGTGCGGCGGCGCAAGAAGGAGCGTCGGGAGGTCTATGCCACGGGCCGGCAACCCGAAGCTGGCGCAAGTGGTCGGACGGGCCATCATCTTCGACCGGTCGGATCACCCCAAACACATCCCGAACCCGGGGGCTTATCAGCGGTGGTGGATCCCATCATCGCCAACACTCGGCTCACCAAAGTCCTTATGGACGGAGGGGCGAGCCTCAACCTCATCTACGAAGAAACCCTCGACCTCCTCGGGGTAGACAAGTCCAAGATCCGCCACGGAGGGCCGGCATTCAATGGCGTCGTCCCGGCAAGCGGCTAAAGCCCCTCGGGCGGATCGACTTACGGTTTGCTTCGGTGACCCCTCGAACTTCGGGCAAGAGACTCTCACATTCGAGATCCTTGGGGTCCGCGGTACTTACCACGCACTCCTCGGGGCGGCCTGCTACGCCAAGTTCATGGGCTGTCCCGAACTACCGTACCTCAAGCTCAAGATCTTAGGGGCCGAAGGGTATCATCACGACAGGCCCCTCACACCATCATGCATATGAGTGTGACGTGGAGAGCGTGGAGTATGCCGAGGCACTCGCCATTGCCGAGGCACTCATCGCCGATGCGAAGAGAAGCTTTGACGAAATCACGATCGAGCATGAGGCCAGCGCCGCGCGGGAGCTTCGAGCCCTCCTCGGGCACCAAGAAGATCCCACTCGATCCCAGAACCCGAAGGAGAAGGCTGGCCGACCATCGGCTCGGACTGGACCCGAAATAGGAAGCCCGTGCTCGTCGACTTCCTCGTAGCGAATGCCAAGGCGTTTGCGTGGGGACCCTCGGACATGCCGGGCATACCGGGGATGTCGCCGAGCACTCCCTAGACATCCGGCCGGGCTCAAAGCCAATCATGCAACGCTTGCGCCGTTTTGATGGCGCCAAGCGGAAGATCATCGGCGAGGAGATCCACAAGCTGCGGAGGCGGATTCATAAAAAAGTATTCCACCCCGAGTGGTTAGCTAATCTGTATTAGTAGAGAAAAAGAACGGGAAATGGCGGATGTGCGTGGACTACACTAGTCTCAACAAAGCATGTCAGAAAGTTCCCTTTCCTTTGCCTCGAATCGACCAAATTGTCGACTCCAGCTGCGGGATGTGGCGTTGTCCTTTCTTGGCCAGCGTATTACGGTTATCACGGATCAAAATGAAAGAGTCCGACCAGCTCGCGACCTCGTTCATAACACCCTTCGGGATGTATTGCTACCTCACCATGCCCTTTGGTGAGAGCAGCTGGGGCAACATACCCGGTGCATGCAAATCATCTTCGGGGGGAACTCATTGGAAGGATCGTGGAGGCCTACGTCGGCGACATAGTGGTCAAATCAAGAAAAAACGTCGGACCTCGTGGGTGACCTCGGGAAACCTTCGAGTGCCTAAACAAGAAGGGAGTCAAGCTCAACCCGAAAAATGCGTATTCGGGGGTCCCCAGAGGATGTTCTTTGGGTTTTATCGTCTCTCAACGAGGCATCCAAGCAAACCCAACCAAGATTGACGCAATCACCAAGATGGGTCCGATCCAAGATCTCAAGGGAGTGAGAAGGTCATGGGGCTGCTGGCTTCATTAAGCGAGGTTCATCTCACGCCTCGGGGAGAAGGGCCGCCCCTCTACCGGCTCCTTTCGCAAGTCCGGCGCTTTGCACGGACCCCAGGGCGAAGAGGCCCTCGGCAACCTCAAGCTCGACAAACCCACGGTCTGGTACCACCAAATCCGGGAGAAACCTTGCTCTTATACGTCCTTTGCCACTACCCGGGTGGTCGGTAGCGGTGGTCGTAGTGGGCGTCGGGAAGGGGCACACGTTGCCGGTACAACGCCCTGTTTACTTCATCGATGAAGTGCTTTCCGACACCAAGGCGAGGTATTCGCGGATCACGAGAAGCTATTATGCGCCATCGTGCGACCACGAAGGAAACTTCGCCACTACTTCCTCGCGCACCCGGTTGCCGTGGTATCCTCGTTCCCCCTCGGGGAGATCCTCCAAACCGAGAGGCCACGGGAAGAGTAGCGAAGTGGGCGGTGGAGCTCATGGGCGAAACTATATCATTCTGCCCCGCAAGGCGATCAAATCCCAGGCCCTAGCCGACTTTGTGGCGAAGTGGACGAACACGCGGCTACCCCCCAACGCCCATCCAAGCCGAGTCTTTGGACCATGTACTTTGATGGATCCATGATGAAGGCAGGCGCGGGGGCTGGTTTGCTCTTCATCTCACCCCTCGGGGTTCACACGAGGTACGCCATCCGGCTGCATTTCCCTGCCTCCAATAACGTCGCGAGAATCACGAGGCGCTAGTCAGCGATCTCGGATCGCGGCGGACCTCGGGATCCGACGGTTGGAAACCGGAGGGGATTCACGATTGGTCATTGATCAAGTCATGAAGGCCTCGGCGTGCCCGACCCCAAGATGGAGGCCTATTGTCGGGAAGTGCGCAAATTGGAGGAAAAATTCCATGGGCTTGAGCACAAGCATACGCCAGGAGGCGCTACAAAGGAGGCCGCGGATGAGCGGCCAAGGTCGCGGCAACCCAGGTACCGTTCCCCCGAACGTCCTCACCCGAGACCTCAATGAACCCTCGGTCAAGTACACCCTCTCGGAAGTACCCTCGGGGGCTCACGAGGGCGGCACACAACAAGCCGCACCGAAGCCATGGCGGTCGGCCGAGACCCTGACTGCAGAGAGCCTCTGGTGGAGTACCTCACCCGAGGGGAGCTACCCGAGGATAAGACCGAGGCCTGCCAGTTGGCTCGAAGGGCAAAATCCTTCGCACTAATTGGAGAAAAAAGAGAGCTCTACAAGAGAGGGGCCTCGGGGAGTATACATGCGGTGCATACCCTCGGGTGAAGGCAAAGAGCTGCTCGAGGATACTCATCAAGGGGAGTGTGGCCATCACGCCGCCCCGAGGACTCTAGTCGGTAAAGTCTTGGGCAAGGCTTCTGCGGCCCTCGGTGCGAGGCGCCGAACCAAGTCGTGCGTACTGCAAGGGAATGCCAATTCTACACGCGGGGACGCACCTCCGGCTCAAGCACTTTGCAAACCATACCTCTTACGTGGCCATTTGCGGTGTGGGGACTCGACATGATTGGGCCCACGAAAAGGGCGCGGAGGACCACACTCACGTCCTAGTCGCCATTGACAAGTTCTCCAAATGGATCGAAGCCCGAGCCCGTGGTGAGCCCTCACACGGGAAGCGGTGAAATTCTTTACGGATATCATCTCCGTTTCGGAGTCCCGAACTCCATCATCACGGACAAGCGGAACCAACCGTGGGGAAGAAGTTTCTCGACTTTTTGCGGCGACTATGGCATCCGAGTGGATACCTCGGCCGTAGCTCACCCGAAGACCAATGGTCAAGTGGAGCGTGCCAGCGGCATGATCTGCAAGGGCTCAAGCGAGGATCTTCAATCGGCTGAACCAATACGGGGAAAAGATGGTACCAAGAGCTGCCGTCGGTTCTATGGAGCCTTGAACAACGAAAAGGCCACGGGGTTGACCCTTTCTTTCTAGTCTATGGGGCTGAGGCAATCTTGCCCACGGACATCGAATATGGGTCCCGAGGCTGCGAGCCTACAGCGAGCAAGGCAACCAGCGGGGCGAGGCAAGACTCCATTGACCAAGTTGATGAAGCCCGAGGGCGTTGCGCTCACGCACTCGGCGAGGTACCAACAAGCTGCGCGCAAGTATCACGCCAAGCGGTGAAGCCTCGGGAGTTCAAGTCAACGACCCCGTGCTCGGGGGTGAAGGGGACAACAAAGGGCGTCACAAACTCACGCCACCACAGGAAGGGCCTTATTTCATCGCCGAAATATTAAGGCCCGGAACCTACAAGTTGAAGAAGTCGAGAAGGGCGAAGTCTACCCTTAACCTCGCACTAGAAGTCAAACACTTATGTTTTTTTCGCTCAATAAAGATCTACATCTTTTTACGAAAAAGTGCTTCTCGTGCAAACCTTAAGGGAGTCTTAGCCTCGTCCGGCCACAAGACTAAAACTCCCTCGGGGCTACATGGGGGACCCCCCCCCTTCCTTCTTTTTTCAAAACTTTTTCGAAAAAAAAAGTTTTCTTTGCGCATTCTCGAAACAATCGTTTAAGTTTGCGAAGGTCGCTCACGCACAAATCCAAAGCAAGATAACCGAGGCAAGCGGACCAGCCCCTAGTGGCATCCGTATGGACTGCTTGATGGCGTCCACGGTTACCATCTCGCGAGCGGAGAAAGCAAGCGACCCGGCCACACAATAAACGAACAAATTTGAAACTCAACATAAACATAAATGCACCCGCCAAGGCCCTGGACCTCGGGCGGTGCCATTGTTTATATACATCCATCTCACAAGCTCCAACTTTTTCATACAAGGAGGAGGGGTCGGGGGGGGGTAGGCTTCATCCACTTGCGCCTCACGGCCGGACGAGAAGCTTTCGGCGCGAGCAGCACCCTCGACAAGCTGCTTCCCCAGGGAGCGTCGGACCAGCCGGCGCATCCTCGGGGCCCGGGGCGTCCACCATCTCGGGTGTCCGCCTCATGGGTTGACTCTATGGGGGGTACGGGGACACACTTCATCCTCGGCGGGAGGCCAAGCGGGTCGCGGCGCCGTCCCGAAGTCGTACGGCGCTGAGTCTTGGCGGCATCGGCGGCATCCCCTCGGCGGGATCAACTTCCTCCTCGTCGTCGGGCCAGGAAGAAGCCTTCCGCGACGCCGTCCGGCACCTTGGACTCCATCGGGAAGTGCGCGAGGCGGCCATACATGTCCGCCGCCGCGGACCGGAAGGCATTCGGGCTCGGACTGAGGTAGCCACCCACGGCGCTCGGGGGCGGCTGCGTCTTGAGGGCCAACCTCTGGGTTGTCGCCCCAAGCGCGACGAAGTCCGACAAGGCCTCTTCCAGCTCTCTGGTGCGACACGCTCCCCGCTCCGGCCCTGCGCCCGGCGTGGCCGCGGTGTTCCACGGCCTCGGTCCGGACCTCCTCCGCCTCGGCAATTGGCGCACAAACCGAGTTAGCAAGACAAGGCGATTGAAGGCAAAGCTCACTAAGGAAGAAGCGCACCACGGCACTTCAAGCTGCCGACCCGGCATCGCGTTATGCTCCTCGGCGGCGACTTCTAGAGCCGCTCCTTTCTCCTTCGAGGGTCGCCCCCTCGGACACCAACTTCGCCCGATCACGAGTGTTCAAGGCATCGCACATCTCCGCTGCCGACGCCTCCTCCGGGGACCGGTCCCGCTCGTCATGGGCTTCCTTCGGATGGAGGGATTTGGATCCGAGCCTCTTCAAAATCATGGCTCATCGAGCCATGTAAATTTTACCACTTTCTTGGCCTCGGACTGGCCTTGACAAGCTCGGCCTCCGGGGTCGCCGTTGGGACTCCCTCTCCTCGGCAAAGGGCGACAAGCCGGGAGGTCTCGCTCCGGGCCTCGATCAACTTCACCGAGTTTGACCAAGGGCATTCCGGGTTCGGGGACGTTCGGCGAAGGAGCTCGGACTTCTCGGCGCGGCGGAGAGTCCGCGCAGCGACCATATTACCCATCAAGACACAAGCGCGAGAAGACATGCGGCGGGGATGACCATCAAGACACTTCGCGCGTCGACCGCAAAGTCGGCCGGTTATGGCATCCCCGATCCTCACCAAGCCCTCGGCGGCCAGCGGATCTGCTCGTGGGTTCTCCACTCCAGGGACCTCGGGGCGGTCGTCGATCACCGCGGCGGCCGGGCCCCGGCGTGCTACCCAGGGGTCAAGGTGGACCGCTCGGCGGGTCGGCTCGGAGGGATACGTCTCCTCCGCCGGCAACTCGTGAGCTCAGGGAACCCGGACCAATAGAAGTCCGGGGCCCTCGGGCCGACCACGGGCACCGTCCTCATCATGGCCGAAGGCGGCGGCGCCGCAAGGGGCGCCTCGAACCCGGACACGTGGAGTAGCGGGAAGTCGGGGTTATACGCCTCGTGAACCCCGGATCGGCGAGGGGTCGGCGCAGCGGGGACTTGCGCGTCTCGCCGCCATGAAGAGCTCCTCTTGCGAGAACTCCCGGACAAAGGGGCCCGACTCCTCGGGATGATGGGCGGCGTCACGACCCCGCCGAATGGCGCCATCTGCTCCGGCACCGAGGCGGCGTCATGGGCCGCGGCCGAGCTCTCCGTGTCGACCACCATCGGTGAGTGGGCGACCCACCATCGCCACCCGGGGGCCTGCACCACCTCGGGGAGGCCTCGGCGGCCCGCTCGGTCCGACCCAGCGCTGGGGCTCGGGCTGGCGCCACGGGAGGATCTCGGCGAAGGGCAAAGACGATATCTTGGCGGGCGACCCAGGGCTGGCCCTGACGAGGCCAAACGCTAGCCTTCAAGGCCTTCTTGGGGTGCGAGCCAACGAAGCGCCCCCGTTTCGAAGTCAGAACGTGTCGGGACAAAGCAATCATATGCTAGAAGAAGATCAAGATCGCGAAAGGCGAAAGAAGCTCACGGCCCGGGGGATCTCCCTAGGCGTGGTCGAGGCTCGGGAAGGGCTGCGACCTGGCGGCGCGACTCGGCAGCTGCGTGCCGTATCCCCACGGACGTTCGTGCGCACGGGGCCGGATCGGGGACGGGGGTCGCCGGCTCGTCCCCCAAACCGTGCCGGCGGCGCCGGGGTACCCGCGATAGGAGGCGTCAACTCCTCCCTTCGGCCTCCTCACTGTGGACGCCGAGGTACCTACATGGCCAACCAATGGTCCCGAGGACTCGGCCGGAAGAGCCCTCGGGCGCCACGGGTGTCGGCGGTCCCCCGACGCCTCGGGCTCGGGCTCGGGTTCAGAACGGCCCCGGCTCGGTCGGGAGCCCCATGGCTCGGTCTATCCAGAGCCGCCACGCCATCCTCCCGACGAGTTCACGCAGAACTCGGTCCTCCGGATCCTCGTCCTCTTCGGGTGGTCGAGGTGTCGGTGACTTCGCCCGCCTTTCTTTGCCTTTCGGCCCGGCGCTTCTCGCGAGCCACGTTTCTCTTCTTCCTCTCCTCCTTCTTCAACGCCCGGTGCCCGCTGCCGGCTCGTTCGAGCACGGTTCACCGTCCGGCGTCGGCATCAATGCCGCAGACTGGCGGAGGGAGTCGCGGTAGTTCAGGGCGGCCTGCGGGAAGAAAGAGTGAGAGCGCCATGGCGACAATGCACCAAAGCAATGCAAGGACACGAAGCCAAGAAGCACTCACGGGGAAATATACCCTCGGTCGGGCGCATGGGGATCTCGGGGATACGTGTCGGGTGTTGGACCCCAACGCATCCCTCACCCGCTTGGCGGGCCATCGGTGGGAAGCGAGAAGGCGACATCCGAAGCGCGCCAAGACCGGCGGCCTCGGGGTCATCGGCACATGAGCAAAGGGGCGAGCCATCAGCGGCAACACCGGCGTCGATGAAAGGCGGCAACCACGGCGGCGGCATTCACATCCTTCCCTCGGAGCCGCGAGGACCGCTGCCTTAGGCCCTCCAACCGATGATGATCCTCCTCGAGGGGGACCCCGGTTCCCGCCACGCGGGCGATGCTTGAGGACACGCCCGGTGTACACGGGAAGCGCGTTCTCGTCGTTGCGGAGGTAGAACCACCGATCTTGCCACCCCTTGTTGGAAGAGGTAAGTTTGGAGACGATGTACCCATCGGCTCGGTTCGGCCCGTGCGCTCCGGCGGACTTGGAGCGCACGGCCTCAACGCGCGGCGCCCTCCGTGGTTGGCCCCTGGCAAAGCGAGGCGGTGGTAAGGTCCGCCTTGAAGAACCACAACCAGAGGTCCCAATACGGCTCGATCGGGAATCCCTCACAAAAGGGTGACGAAGATGGCGGCTGGGAGATCGAGTTCGGGGCGGATGATGAAGCTCGATTTCATAGTAGTGGAGGATCGCCCGAATGAACCAGGCTGCGCGGCATACCGAACCCACGCCGGTGAAGATCCATCAAGCTCACCACGTAGCCATCGGGAGGGTTAGGCTCCTCCTCGGCCCAATCCCGGAGCAATCCACTCCGGCCGCACTTCATCGGTGCGGGGGACGAAGAAGCCCTTCATCGACGAGGCCGCTGGAGCTTCTCCTCGTCGCCGTCGTCCTCGACCCACGGCTCAGCATCGAGCACCTCCCTCGCGCCGTCACCGCTACCGGCCGCGCCATGGATGAAAGGGAGGCGAAGTGTGGCAACCGCTAGCAACCCAGCTCACACGGCGCAAGGCAAGTGAATCTTTCCCTTAATCTCTCCCACACTATCTCTCTATCTCGATTCTTTGCGGCAAGAAGGCAAGAAGGCGATGGCAAAGAGCAAGGGAGCAACTATCCGCGCCGCGCGACCCCATATTTATAGGGAAGGGATGGCAAACCGCCGGCTGGGCAATCAAACCGACTCTGGAATGGGCGGCCCACGATGGAATGGAAACCGCTCATCCAACGGCCAAGCGCGCGGTGGAACCGTCAGCGCGCATTAATGCACCTTGGCGGAGCCCTCGATCTCGCCCACGACAAAGAAGAGCGTAAGGCGCGTCCCATCGGAGGCGTAACGGTCGCGCCACCTTGGGCGAGGCGACTGACGCCTCGTCTTCCGGTCGAGGGGTAAAACCGTCCGGCCATCCATACATACCGGGCGCCCGAGCCTAAGGGGCAAAAAGTCGATCCGTTGACGGTTCCGCGCCCCGGCGGAAACCAAACGAGCCAGGGGGTGACACACCTACGTTCCGAGGTTGCCCGGTGGGCCCACATGGGTTTCTACGGTCACCTCGGGATAACTCGAGCCGGGGACGGGAGGGAAATGCACAACCAGCTATACCGGGCCCCAGGGGGCTCTGGATTTCCTGAGCGTGTTTAAGGCCCGCGGGTCTTTGCTTATAGAGATGTCCCATCCGTGGGAGGCCCACAGGCCCTCGGGGGTTGGTCCGCCCAAACCCCGGGATCGGCTAGCGGTCCGCGAGGTTCTCATGGGGTGAATCTCGGATCACATAGCCGACCCTTGCTCCGGCAAAGGCACGGGCACCAGCAAACGGACCCGCTACAGCGCTCACCGGGGGCATGACACATTCGGCTACGAGGGGCATTGTGGCGTGTCTCCCCTCCTCCTCCCTTTCGGGAGGGCGACAGAGGAGGCGTATGATCAAAGTCGAGGAGGCTGGGTCGACCTTGCGCACATAAGCGCGGGCCTCGGGCTGCCACGCAAAAACAAACACGCTCCGCACAAACAAGCGCAATTTAAGAGCAAGTTTCGGTCTTGCCCGTGCGAGACATAAAAGACCTCGAAGGAATCCGCCATTCCATTCGAGGCCTCGAGAACTACACCAACCAGTGCGCGCTCACCCGCTTTGCAAACGAACCACCCCGAGAAATAACAAGGCGACGGGAGCAGGCGGAACCCCGGGCGAGTCCTCACTCGCTCGGGGGCTCGGGGGCAACCGTCGGGGACCTAAAATCGGGCCGAGACATTCTCCAAACTATGAGAATCTGCCTTAGGCTGCCAAGGCCAAGTAAAACCCTAGCCTGCTATCATCCCGCACGGAGGGGCGGCCCGACGGACGATGGACGAGCCATTGGCCGACGGCAGCTCACATGGCGACAAAATCGGCCCGGGGACCGGCCCACAAAGCGGCCCAAATGGAGTCACCACGGCGTAAAGAGCTCATTGCGCTCACGAAGGACAAGGTCAAGGACCTGCGCAAAACAACGAACCATGACGTTCCACGTCGACGGCGCCCAAACCATGGCTCGGACTCGATCACGCATCTCCGTTTCGCCCGAGGCTGGCCTAGCTCACCGGCCGGAGAAATCTCGGCCGTCCAGGGTGGCCTGGCTCACCACCCTCGGGCGCAAAAACTCCGCCTCGCCCGGGGAGACCAGCTCTCCATCCTCGGGTGAGGCAGCCCAACTAGCCCGTCTAGGGTAGCCGACCCTTGGGCGTGGGAGGTTCCGTCGGAGGAAGGAAACCGCCGCATTCAATGCGGTTGCACGACGACGAGGCGCCCGGTGCCATCGATTACGCCGATCAAATCGAAGCGCGAATCGTCTCCCCAATCCGGCGATGGGACGCAAAGTTGAACCCGGTGACATGTTACGCCACCCGGCACGGGAAACCAGGATGACACTGTTCATTTCCCGAGCACCGTCAAACGCCACGTTGGGCGGACCCTCGGGCACTTGACACGCATAGCCGGCAACCTGCGGGGACCGGCCCTGCGCCATGCGGGCGTGAGGGCGCCTCACGGGACCCTCGGGACCGCCGCGGGGGCGGCACGTCCACCATCGGATCGGGGGACGCGTGTCTTCGTCAAGCAACATCCAAGCCGACCCAACCCCTCGGCAAATAAGACATGCAACCGGTGTAGCCTCGGGGAATTAGCCACCTAGGCGTCCACGTGTGTAAACATTATCTCTCTCCTTCTCCTATAAAGGGGGAGTAATGCCTCATTAGAAAGGATTCGATTCGATTCGAGCCCGCTCAACTCCGGGTTCACACGGAGGAAACGGCACACCACCACCATCATAAACCACGATCGTGGGGCTTGAGACCCGCGTCTCTCCCATGACCTTTGTAACCCCTACTGCGGGCTCACCTTTGGAGCGAGGTAACACGAGCAGACACACCCCCGGCTGGGCGTAGGGCCCCGTTGGCTGAACCGGGATAAACCGCTGCGTCCCGTGTCCATCTTGCGCTACGCCATCGAGGGAGGAGGCACACGGCTTATAAATTCTTTATTGCCGGCACCGAGGCACCAGTTCCTTGAAAGCGCCGACAAGCGGCATCCACCAACCATCTGGCGGCGGCGACAAAGGTGCGCGGAGGTTGTGGTGGCTAAGGTGGTTCCCATCCTCTTTAGAGACTCTAATTTTTCGTTGATTTTCTTCACACATGTGCTTGGTTTGTGGTGCTCCATGCCTCCGATGACATGTTAGGCTCCACGCAGATCTTCTTTGGATCGGGCGGCCGCGGCCTTCATGGTGAGCGAGCCGTGCGGTGAGCTGGGAGCGATGAGGCCCGACCTTGATTTGCTATGTATTTGGTCTCGATAAATCATGATGACCTTGATTGATTCTCATTTGTGTTCGAATCCAAATCCAACGATATCCGTTCATATCCGATCCGTTTTCATCCCTATTGAAGAATATGGGCACGCCGACCCAAGCCCATGCACCCCTCCTCCTAACTCATGTGTGAGATCGAGCGACATATTTGATCCGTCTTTTTCGTAGCTACAAAAACAATATGGCATAAAGAAACGATGCAACGGGAGGAAAAACCTATTACACAATTATGCAAAAGCGATGGCGTGAATGGCACATATCTACTTATGCTTTAAACTTTTATAATTTATTTTGTGATGACCGTGACATGCATAACATAGATTAATATCAAGAATAAATAACAATGTCCTATTAAGGTTGTACCGAATTAAAATACACCTTGTATATTTTTCATTTCATTGCAAGGGGCGTAATTATTTAGATATAAAATAAATATGTCATAAGTCATAACTTTATTTTTTTTTCATACTACACATGTATTCCTATGACTCAATATTGACCTTTGTAGTTTTTATGCATCATACCAGCCTTCTTTACTTTTTTTTCATGTGCAAAAGAATTTATCTTTCCGCCAATCATTATGAGAAAGACCTCTCTTGATTTTTTCACACGGTAGTCATCATAGAAGTTATATAAATACATTTGTTCAGTTAGAGTCAAACATGGGGCTTATATATGCTCGTAATGGTTAAGTTGGTAAAGATATTATGATTACAACTAAGTGTTCCTTGGAAGACAGAAAGGTATACAAAAATGGAGAAAAATAGAATAAATTCTCGTATTTGAGGACGGCTGTCATGAACACATGCATGAAGCCTTTAGGTAAAAGTTGCAGTATTTTAGAGAATAATTCTTTCCTTATTCCGGCAAAGCTGCAGATGCCATGTACAGTTTATCGAATTCATGCATCAGGAACCATGTTTCGTGTAAATCCATACAGCTAGCTATCTGCTGTTAACAATGTCCCATCACCGATTGGACATGTCCTATGGCTCGATACGTTCAGCCATCGGATGCCGACGAACGGTTGAATCAATCACCAGAGGAGCTTCTGATCCACGGCCATTACTCTTCCCTGCAGCTGCAGCCGAGGAGGACACGCGGTGGAGGACGTCAAAGAAGTGGTCCTCGTCGCAGTGGAGCACGACGGGCCCGGGGCTGTCCTCCGCCTGCGCTCTTGGTGGATCAGAATTGTGTCACCCGCAGCACGAACCGACTGGTGGAGCCGGATTCGGATCCTCCGGCGGTTTCCACGCACACCGCCACGTGGTACAGGGACGCGGGGAAGAGGAGTCCGCGGCCGGATGTCGGGCACGGGGTGGACTCTGTTTATAGAGCGGTTGGACGGTGAAAGAAAACAGAGGTGAAAAAAAAAATTGGCAGAAATTTTCGTAAACAAACTTACCGATTCAGTTAAACCTATACTAAATCAAAATCGGTGTTTCATATTAATACTGCCAAAAATGTTACTTTTAACTGACGATTATAATGCCTGCAGTTTTGAGGTAGATATCCAATTGTTGTGCTTAAGCAGCATGGAGAAGACAGATCAAATATGTAAAAAGAAACTATCCACATTATGTGTCGTTGTTGGTTATGTTGGTAAGAAGACCACTAAAAGAAAACTTAATCATGCAACTCATGGCCAACCTAGTGAGCAAAGACTCTAGCCATAATGATGTCATTATAGCCAGAAAGTACTCGAGCAACATCACGAGTCTCCTCACGCTTCATATGGAAACCAACTTCATATGCAAACTCATCATAGGATTCTTATTCAATGACCATCGGTGGAGGTGGGTTATTTTAACACTTAACACCCCCTCCCCCTCATCCCACCTAATAATTTGTAATTTTGCTAATTAACCCCTCCACCGATGACCATCGGATGAGAATCCCTGCGATCTAGATTGAAGTTTGCATAGTTTGCACACGAAGTTGATTTCCATAGGATACGTTGCCAAACTCAAAACAAAGTGTCACAGGAAGAACCTACCATATCAATTTAGAAAGGGAAGGAGGACAATAAGGAGGGCAACACAACCTCAAAACGACGTACGAAGGTTTTACCCTCACGAAATCAAAATCTTACTTTCATTCCTTTTTTTATGTTGTAGAGTAGAGATAGAGGGAGTAAATAAAGGAACACGAGTGCGGATAGTCTAACATCATCCAAACATAAAGGGTGTTGCCACTCCAAGTACACATCTCATCTTTTGAGAGCTGTGCAAGCTACCCCTACAACCTACAGAGCTGTTTGTCATGCCCCTAAAAAATACTCATCACAAAGATTCTGATTGGCAAGAAACAACTAATAGTCTACTCAGAATCAGGGAAATAAACCGGGGTCGACAACCGAGCGTCGACATCATCGATGAAGTGCGGGACAATAAGTTCCTGAAACCAGGCAAAGTTGCGCTTCGACTCGTGACCTTTCAGTACCTCATCAACGTAACTTTCTAACACACTGCCCAACACTTCAACTTTGTAGAACACATCCTCCCCAAGGCGTTCCTTAGCTTCCTTCCCCAGACGTTCGAGCCCAATTGCGGAGTTCTTCAGGAGTACGAGGGCTTTCGGCAAGCCCTCTCCCAGCATGGCCTCCTCGAGGAGGGAGGACAAATCATGCTTGATCTCGAGGAGCTCCACCGCGACGCCTGCCACGAAGGAGAGGAGATCGATCTGGGGGCATCGCCAGTTCCTCCGCTCAACCAGGTTGCGGAGGAGTGCATACGAGTCGCACGCTATGCGCACAGACTCCAGAGAGACGAGCTTTAGAAACATGCGCCTATCGGAGCGGTCCTCCAGGGCTTGGAGGTCGGCATGGCAGGAGATGCTCTCGTGGACCATCTTTTTCCTTTTGGCGGCGGCGAGACGGAGATGGTGGGGGGGTTGTTGCGGCGGCAGCGAGACGGAGATGGTGGGGTTGTTGCGGCGGCGGCGGCGGCAGCGAGACGGAGATGGTGGGGTTGTTGCGGCGGCGGCGGCGGCAGCGAGACGGAGATGGTGGGGTTGTTGCGGCGGTGATAGCCAAGCCGCTGTTTATATAGGCCTATGCCCTATGGATGGGGTTTTATGAGGGCAGAAACACAATTTCCCCTTTTTTTTTAACGCGAATTCTGGGCATCGCTCTACCCTCGATGGATGGGCCGCTCGACAAATCCGCGGCGCGGGTTCCCCGCAGGTCGGCCTGAACGGTGGGCGCCCTCGTCTCTGCCAGGTCCGTGTGGCCGGGCCATTATTGGCATGGGGCAGGTTCTTGATGATGCAGAGGAGGGAGCTGGTGACCAAGGCCGGGATCGCGCTCGCCGTCTCCTGCTCCATGGCCACTTCTTCAGCCTCGGCCAACGGCTCTGCTCAAGGTATCGTATCTGACTCTAACCAGGCAGGACTCCACGCCTCAGCCACACCCAGGAAGGCGCTCTCAAGTCTGAACTATGCGTTTCTCCTATCGTGCGTGACAGGGCTGGAGTTTTTGCCGTTCAAAGCGGACGGGTACAACTTCTGGACGTGGCGGGGACGCCGGATACACTACGTCGAGCAAGGCGCCGGCCAGCCCATCGTGCTCATCCACGGCTTCGGCGCTTCCTCCGTTCACTGGAGGTTTGGTTGCTTATTATGGGCACTGATCACCGAGACAAGTTTAGATATCTGAATGTTATGTTTGGGCCATACGCTTGGTCTGAAACTCTGAATACTAATGTGTTGTGACTGTGAATCAATCCAGGTACAACATCCCTGAGCTGGCCAAGAAGTACAAGGTGTACGCCATAGACCTGCTGGGGTTGGGCTGGAGCGAGAAGGCTCTGGTGGACTACGAGGCCACCATCTGGATGGAGCAAGTCTCCGACTTCCTCAGCGAGATCGTCAGCCAGCCGTCCTTGTAGGCAATAGGTACGCAACAATCAACTGATACATGGCACTTCAGCTTCAGAATTCAGATGGTTTTACATGTCTGCGATCATATCACCTTGGGAGGCATCACGACGCTGTTCACGGCGACCGAGGTGCCAGAGCTGGTCCGGGGCGTCGTACTCCTCAACTCCGCCGGACAGTTCGCCGACCCCAACAAGACGGCCGCCGCGCCGGCTGAGGACGAGGAGGAGGGCAGCCCGCTGTCCAGGTTCATCGTGAAGCCGCTCAAGGAGGCCTTCCAGCGTGTGGTGCTGGGGTTCCTCTTCTGGCAGTCCAAGCAGCCCGCCAGGGTCGAGAAAGTCTTGAAAAGCGCAAGTTACGCTGCGTAACGACGTTAACTCAACTTGGATGTCTAAATTCTAATCGCATCGGCTGCTGCCATGCCAATATGCCATGGCATTCCGAAGTTCATCAGCTGAGATCATCATCGTCTGTCTTGTCTTATAATTAATATAATTATAAGATTTATAATATTATAGAGGGGCCGTTGTAATGATTTATAGAGGGGCCGTTGTGACGAGTTCACCAAAGGTCTCAGAATCATAAGGCCGGCACTGCCGGCGCCTCGTCGTGGGGGCAGTGGCCGGCCTGCAGTTGCACGACAGCGGTGTCGGCGTATAACCACTATTTTTTTACAAAGTGAAAACAAATCCCGTAAATTTTCTTGCTAAGTACTCCCTCCCGGCAGTATTAGAAGTCGTTTTTTGGACAAGGTTTGGGCCAAACATCGAGAATATAAATCATCAATAACTTTTAAGTTGTTAAGTTTGTAAATGTAAAAATTATATAAGTAAATTTGTCTTTAAAAATACTTTAATAAAAGTATACATATATCACATCCCCATAAATTTTTTACAGCCCCTCCCGTGATAGAAAGAGTTGTAAGTGAAGAGGGTATGCACGGTGGACAACACGCCATCAGCCAAAGGTGTACACCATGAGAAGATTGAGGAAAACAGAGACGCACCACGCACCGGCTGCCCGAAGGTCTACACCACGATCCAGAAGACGGAGGAAAACGAAGACACATGCTCGGGACTCCGGCCCCAGGTTTTAGTCGGTAGCAGCTTTAAGCTACGCTATCTAATCACGACCGTCATGGAGAAAGGCAGCCGTTGGCACCAGGGCGCTATGCAGGATCGGAGCGGATTAACGCCAAGGCGGCAGCACGCCCGCAGCTGCACGCCGCCCAGGGGAATATACGTGCACAACCCGGTGCCACCACACGTACAAAGCCTCTGCGTGCGAGGAAGGAGTAGAAGACCACAACAGGAGACCCAGAAAAGAGAATCGTCGTAGCAAGGCAAGGCACCATGATCTGGCTGCAAAAATATAGAACCAGTGTGCGCTACAGAGCTGTTAACGGTAGCACCGCTGCACTACAATAGCCTACCACACAAGGTGTTGTGCATCTAGGAGAAGCAAAGAGATACAAATCAACACCTGGCCACCAAAGAGTGTAGGTGCGCATGCTGCATCAACAGAATCAATATATATATATATGAAAGACAGGAAGCAAGAAAGGAGATAGAGCCTCATGGGCACCTAACATTTTATCTTGTCTTGGTTTATTTGTCATGTCTTTCTTTGTTTATCAGGTTAGCCAGAGCCAGTGCCCTGTGTTATGTTGCGTGGTGCATCGTTGAGCTGGGTTACATGGTGATCACGGACGTTGCCATTGTCTAACCAAATTTAAGGCGTATTGAGTCTTGTTTTAGTGTACTAGCAGACAAAATATATTGGATCCCGTTGCAACGCGCGGGCATATTTCTTAGTAATAATAAGAGGTCAAAATTGTGTTTTGGAGACCGTATCGCTGTCCTAAACGACTTCTAATACCATCCCGGAGGGAGTATGTAGCATTGTCGTTGACATCAACTTGTTCACTTAATTAAATTATCACTTCCATGTTGCTGCCCTTGTTCTTCAACATCAAGTGCATCTATACAATTATCAACAGACTTAGGTGCCGCTGAAAGAAACTTTTGTATGACACCTTTTTGAAATTCAACATTATTTTTTGGACCCCTGATGCACTGATCGTTGATTGGCTAGGGCCTGAATCCTAATCACCGTGACTCTTGGGTGGCACTGATTAGCTAGGGCTTGAATACTAATCGCTGTGACTCTTGGGTCGCATTAAGGCACATATATATATGATCATGCATCTAGAGTGCACCATAAACTCTAAAAAATTATAGTAGGTTTCCTATGCAGTCTATTGTACAATTTTGAAGCCATTCGAAGTATTATATCACTCTCCATGACAAATATAAATTCTAATTACAATTAATCATGTGAGAGCAACATAAATGATAAACTCCATGTTTTCTAAAAAAACACATGTCAAGATGGTGCATCAAAATGACATAGCATCATCCTACAAAGGTTGTGGAACCACATTTTCCATTTTAGCATCTTTATTTCATTTATAAAGCATTTAAATCCATGTATCAAGCCCTAAGCAAGATAAATTCATAACTCAATCATACTGCAGCCGAAGACCATGAAAATTTTATAACAACACACTCATATCACTAGAAAGCTACTATAAAAATTTCATAGCAATATAAGCACTACATATTTAGCTATGTAAAAGAATAGACATAACTAGCATTTAAAACCTAACTGCACAAACCTAATTTTACAGCAAAAACGTTAAACTAATCTATGCCATATTATGGATCTATTGCATAGAGAATTTCACAAGGATTCCAAAAAGTCATTTGCTATTTTACAAATTTCCTATGATTTAGTATGAATTTCCAAATTTTCAGCCATTTTCATCAAAAGGAGAAACGGAAATTCATATAAGACAAACACTTTTCATCAGGAACCCTGAGCTTTACCGAAATCCAACAAGCCCAACTTTGTAATTCCTTCTCTCTGGCACAAACACGATCATTTTTTTTATCCAGATAGAAAAGCGCAGTGTTCTGATCCTGGCAGTGCAAGGGTCATGTAACAAGCAACAGCTACTCATTAACATTCGACTGACAAAACAACTACTATCAGCGAGGCTCGGTTCAAAGAAAGTAATAATCAGAAAATAAAGGTTATTGGATTGGATAAGCTCATGAGTCATGACCACAAACGTCGGCAATAAATCACATCAGCAGATACCAGCAAGCCTCGGTGATTGCAATACCAGCGAGCCGAGCCTCAGTGATTGCAAATACTCCGCCCAAGTCAAGGCATCATGACAATTACAACCACAGAAATTACTTTATTTTGAGTTTCCATACAACTGTTTCTCAGGCAAAACCAGTTCACAAATGTTGGCAACAGTGACCCATCATCTAATAATATATGAAGCTGATAAATATCAGTGCGAAAACGACGTAGTCCCTGCGAGGCTGTGATATCGAAGCAGGGGTATGAATTTCAGATAATGACCTCGTGAAAAATTGTAGCCATGATAGAATATGCCTAATAAGAAATTCTAAACAAAATAGACGGCACAGATTTGATAATATGGAGAAAATCAGACGACTACAGCGGTGTGAAGCCAGCACGTTTTGTTCCACAATTTCCAGCCAAATGAATAAAGGCAGCCTAAACCATTCCAGATTTCTGAAAGAACTAGCAGTAGCCCACAACCGCATTGTAACTTTGCAGTAAAGAACTATGCCTTCAAAGATGATGAAAAAGATCATTTAAAGTATCTTCACAATGCACTGAGTAAAAGAAACAGCAAGAAGAAAGTTGGAGCTTCAGGTAAAGACAAATCATACATATAGGGATGCAGTAGCATCGTCTACGAAGTACAAATGTGTTGCAAGGCAACATCAAAGTGAAATCCAAGCCGTCAAAGAGATTCCATACTTAAGACTTTTCATGATTGAAAACACAAACCTAATGAAAGTTGTTCGAAAATAAGAGAATCACACAATGGATTGGTTGGAAGAGGTATTAGTACTCCCTTCGCCGTTCCAAATTATAGTTCACTTTGAACTTCTAGATACATTGATTTTCTTTATGCATGCGTAGTTATACACTATGTCTAGATACATAGTAAAAGAAATGGATCTGAAAAGCCCAAAGTGAACTACAATTAAAACGGAGGTAGTAGTTGCTTAAGCATTAAGCTATGACTTGCTTAGTGTAGCTTACCTCAATTCTCAATTTGTGAAAACTGAGTATAGATTAACTAAAGTAGCACCCAACCACTTATCCACAATAGTACAAGCACAAGCAGCTTATAATATAAGTTACATAACCTGAAGGATCTACGGCTCCACAAAGGAACAAAAGGCCAATCTTATGGTAGTTAACAGATGTACATGACTTAGAAAACCATGGAGGAACTTATTATGATCTACTACTCTGTAGATTTGTATAATATATGAAAGCCATGCTATTCATCATGCCATTCTAACCAATAAACCAAATGCACAAAGGAGACAGAACTACATCCCCAGCTTCAACATCAAGAGTCCCAAATATTTATAGCTCGCAAAATATCTCAAATTTACAAGAGCAAGAACAAAGATTTGGAGGGGGGAGGTGGCGGTGTTCAGCGGAGGTTGTCAAAATTGTTCCACAGATAAAAGAATTACCAAAGTCTATGACAAAAAACTATGTATGATACCTACCATTTAACAGATTATTCGTACCAGATATCGAACTCCCAAGGTGCAATTCAACTGTTAACGAAAAGCATTGTACTTCACGATGCCATACTATTCTTACCAATCAAGCAAGGGGACAGTCTG
The DNA here is from genome assembly GCA_015847255.1 of Hyparrhenia diplandra. NCBI lineage: Eukaryota > Viridiplantae > Streptophyta > Magnoliopsida > Poales > Poaceae > Hyparrhenia > Hyparrhenia diplandra. The sequence continues at coordinate 101,365 of JADLZK010007489.1, forward strand.
AAGTCTGAACAGCAGAACTAGCTAGCAGCTTCAAAAATCAACAGATCACGCCTTTCTACGAACCAGGACACCTACTAAATCAAATCGATGAAAGGATGAGCACTAAACAATCAGTCATGGAACTAGCACAATAAACACCAATGGTTTCATGGCAGATTAGAATTAGGTCAAAATCAGGTGGGTTAAAATGGTTCCACAGACAACAGAAGAAACAAGTCTATGGCCACAAGCTTTATTCTATTCTGAATTCAGCTCATCACTTCATACACAAGAAATGAAGAAAAGAAAAAACAAGCGCCTAGCAGGCGGGGTTCGATTTGTCCGCGCGCACACAGCACAGATCGAGGAACCCTTGGATCCGTTGGGATCAAGTAAGGATGCGCAAACCAGATGAGGCCACAGATCAGGGCGCGGCGCCGGCGGACTCGGCCTCGAGGTACCGGCAGATCCGCTCGACGACCTCCCTCCCTTGGCGCTATTCTGCAGGAACCTCTCGGCGCAGCGGGTCTCGACCTTCTCGGCGACGGCGGCGAGGGCCGCGAGCGGCCGGCACCGGATCGTGGTCTCCTGCCTGAACTGCGTCCAGTCGTCGGGCCGGTCCGGGTGTGGCCTGTAGGATGCGCGCTCCTCGACCTCGATGAGGCCCCGGAGGCTGACGTTGCGCACGACGACGTCCATGGCCCGGCGCTGGGCGTCGACGAGCGAGGTCTCGACGCAGTGGCAGAGCGCGGCGCCGTTGGAGGACGCCGCGGCGGACGGGAGGAGGCGTCGGAGGACGAAAGGGAGCGGCGGGGACCGCACGGTGATGGAGCGCGCGGCGTGGAGGCGGCCCGTGTCGGAGTCGAGGCGGCGGTGCAGGGTGTGCACGTCGGCGACGTGGGGAGAGCGCCGTGCGGGAGGCCGGGTCCGTGAACTTGCGCCACGCCGCCGCCGTCACCCGGTCCCACGGGTGCCGGTACACATGCTCCTGCGTGTACACCACCATGGCGATGTGGGGTCGGGAGGTTTTGGTTCGATTTGATTGACCTCTCTTTATTTCTTGCGGCGAGGGTTGGGTTTGAGGTGGAAGCGGACGGAGAAGAAGGTAGGAAAGGGGCAAGTGGAGGAGGGAGGCGGTTTTGTAGGAGAGGAAGAGGGCCGAGTCCGAGCCGTGCGGCCGCCGATGGATTGGAGAGGAAGGCAACCCGAACCTGCCGGCGAGCGTGAGTGGTGCGGACGGCGGTTTCCTTGTGATGCCGCCGCGTGTGCTGGCAAAACATACTCCGAGTTCAACTTGCTTACGCATACGAGGGAAGAAAACGTAGTTCAGGTTTACGCCTTTGACTCTTGACTTGGGAAGGGGAACCGGGGAAGACGGGGAAGACCTTCTCAGAAATACGAATCAGGCGAGCAGACGGCAGCGCCCGCCCGCCGCGACTTTTCCTCGATGGCGCTCTCGCACCTCTCGCGCCGCCTCCTGAGCTCAACGTCCGCCGCCGCCGCCGCCGCGCACCTCTCCACCCCTAAGACATTCGCCCATGGCCGCGACCCCTTCATCCTCCTGAACCCCGGGCGCCGCTTCTTCTCCGCGTCCTCAAACCCCAGCCCCAACCCGTCTTCCTCCTCCGCGCCGTCGGAGGAGCCCAGCCAGGGCGCCCCATCCGCGGCCGTGTCGCCGGATGAGATGCGGCACCAGGAGATCGAGGGCCCCACGGTGGAGCGCGACACGTCGCCGCTGGCCGACGAGACGCGACGGGAGCTCGACGCGCTCCGCCGCACCGTGCAGCGCCTCAGCGGCTCGCTCGCGCTCCTCGGTGGGGCGAACCTCACCGCCGGCGCGTGGATCGCCTACGGCGCCCCGCCCCTCGGTGTCGGTCCCGCCGCGGCGGTGCAGGGCGTGGCTGCGTTCGCGTTCCCCTTCGCGGTCGCCCTGGTGCTGCGCCGCGCCATCAAGCCCATCGCCTTCTTCCAGAAGATGGAGGCCAATGCGGCTGCAGGTGCTCACTCTGTGCCTCCAGGCTACGAAGAACGTTAACCTCATGCTGCTCCGGACGCGGGTGATGGCCATCGCTTGCGCCCTAGGGGTGTCTGTCGCGTCAGTTGCTGCGGTGTTGATGCGATGATTTTAAGTTCACATCTCTGCGGGAAGGATACTTAGTTTTCAGTTTCTAAGGAATAAAAATGCACTGGTAACAGTCAAGTAGACTAGGAACTACGACATTTGGTGATTTTGGAAGTTGGATCGTGCTTAGTTTTGGTGATTGTACACGAGAGAGGAGATTACAATGTGATTGTTTGAGATATTTCTATTACGATGATTTGACTCTCCAGCTTATTGAACGAATGGGTGGGTTACTAAAATTTAGCATCTTCTTTTTAAGCGAACCAGTTCCATGCTGATATCCTGTTTGTTAATAACATGGCTAGAATCGCAATCCTTTATTGCTGCTTCCCTCTTGCCACTGAACTGTGTTTTGGATTTATTGTGATTTGGCAAGGTTGTATTAACTCCTTACTCTAGAACAATACTGTAGCTGATTCAGTTGATACTGAGATCAGAATGAACTGTGTTTTCATACCTTTGTGATTGGCGGTCTAGTTATGTGCTCCGTTCAGAACTCCGATATGATCTGATGCTTTCTTCAGGGTTGGCTTCTGTGATGTGGATCAAGTATTTTTCTCACAGTATGTCAAATAGAGTAAATTGGAGATAACACTGTATCAAATACAATAATGGCAGCCAACAGAGAACTAGCTATGCTTTTAACTTGATTGAAAACATTTGAACTGGTTGTAATAGTCTTTCAATAGTTTAACGAAACAGTGATCATACTATTATTATCCTTTGTGACGATTGTGTAATTATCTAGTTAGATATTTACGATCTACTATATTTTTAGCAACGTGAACATCGCATGTTGTCCTCAACCAGTATTATAAATTGTTGTGGTCTTGTGGGGTCTCTTTTCCCTCTTTAATCTTGACTTACTTTTTGCAAAATTTCGAAAGAGAGGGCATGCATGGTCCTGATATGATAATCTAACATCTCAAACATTTAGATGACGTGAAGTATCACAAATTCTTCTGCAATCAGCTTTACTATCAATTTTAAACCAGAAATTCATTTGGATATCTCTATCAAAAGCTAGACCTTTTGTTGGTCATATTCCACTCTGTTCTAGTTCACCTTTGTATTTATCTATGTTCTATCATGCCTTGGTTATTCTCTGTCCGAAATTGGCAAATAAGATTTGCTTGTATCCTGTTTGATCATGTTATTTGTTTGTTTTCTGTTGAATATAAGTGAGTTTTCCGGAAACTTAGACTAATTAACTTCAAATTGATGTACTATTGATCAGATATCCTATAGTTTACAGTTTTAGCTTATCTACTACATGCATCTTGTAGCAATTAGTGATTTGTGAATCATTTGATGAATCTGACCAAATAATCCCTTTGTGATATTGTATGTTTATTAAGTGATTATAGTTATAGGTGAATTCTTGTCTAACCGCAGCCCCAGTACAGTAAACAGTTCAATTTGGTCCTCTGCGAGTGTGCTAACAAAATCCAGATAATATTTTTTTAACCAAGTTCCTTGTTAACACAGTTGTAGGGATAACAACGTGAATGGATCAAGTTGTTTTTACTGCATCTCTTATGTTATTGACATGAACTAAGCAGTTGGATTTTTTTTTTTCCTAGTTGCTTTTGAAAATTGCTGAGCTGTATAGTTTGGCTTCTTACTATTTGTTGTTTCCTGATGGATACATTGTGATCTTGCTTTATGTAGTTTATACGTGACACTATGATAGTATAACACTAGTGGGCCATGAAAAGCTGTGCTCTTGATCTTTTAATTTTTAACACAGGGATCTATCACTTCATGTTGTCCCCGAAGAGCAATATTTCATTTTAAGATTCCCAATTGTCATGTCCCTTTTACTCTCTCAGCCTTGAATGGGTGGGATATAGAAAGAACACTGTGATTCTATGAAAGGCCATTACAGGTATCCATGGTTTCTAGAAAGCACTACTGATTACCAGAGTACACTGCACTGTGACCTTGTACTCCCTCAGCCTTGAAATATATTGGATTTTCAGTTGTCCTAAGTCAAACCATTCTAAGTTTAACCAAGTTTGTGGACAAAAGTAATAACATGTGCCATACCAAAGAGATATATTGTGAAAATACATTTCATAAATAATGTATCTAATGGTGCTCATTTGATATCCTAAATATGATTGTTCTTTAAACTTTGCTGAACTTAGAATTGTTTAACTTAGGACAACTGAAAATCCACTATTTTTGGACCAAGAGAGTAACTTTGTAGCATAGGTCAAGGAGAAATGTTTTGTACAGGATATGCACTAGACATTCTCAGTTGGCTAGGTATGTAGGCCTTATGTTTCTTCTGAAGTACACTGTTTAATAGCTTGTCTTGATGCTTTTGGATAGTGCAGATTCACCGGCAGCATTGCCATCTCCAATGGATAGACATTAGCTGCTGGATAAATTAGCCCTCATCTGAGAAACTGTATAATACTTGCCAATTATTGGTGCTCTTTTTCTCCATTATAAATAGGTACTTGCAATGGAAGCATGACACACCACTCTCATTCATCTTCAGAGTCCACTAAGTTTCAGGTCTCTTTTCACTCAAGGATGCAATCCTGAACCATCAGCAGTTCGGCACTGCATGTCAGCATGTGGTCTTCAACCCTTGTGTTGGTGCTGCTAAGCCTCCTTGATCATCACATCAAAGCTTATGCGAACATTGCTATGTTCTCTTTCCTGCACCAGGATGGGGAAATCCTTATGTTATGTATGTAACATTCTTGACCTTGCAAGGCCAAGATGTATCTGCTGCAAGCTTGAGAGGTGTGGCCGCTGGTCCCTTAAAGTGACTATTTTTTTTGTTCAGTGTTGGCCCTTCTCAGCTTAATGTCTGTTCAATATGTGGACCAAAGTATATTATCTTTCGCCTGTATAGATCGATATTTTCCTTCGTGTGCTGGGTGGATGTGGTTTGTTCCTTTCAGGATGGTAAATCCAGTATGGGTGCCTGAAATACCATGTAATGTATCTATATAACTCTTATAATCCTGAGGAAGGATATCACTGTAGTTCAACAGTGCTATGAACAGTGCTTATGAATAGTAAATAACCGTTAGCGAGCAGTAAATACCCGTTAGCGTGAACAGTAAATACCCGTTAGCGAACAGTAAATACCCGTTAGCATGAACAGTAAAAATCCGTTAGCAAACAGTAAATGCCCGCTAACATGACCTGTAATACCCGTAGTGAACAGTGTATATACCGTTAGAATAAACAGTTATACCCGTTAGCGAATAGTAAATACCCGCCAGCATAAACAGTAAATACCCGTCAGTGAACAGTAATACCCCGTAAGAATGAACAGTAATACCCGTAGCGAAGAGTAAATACAAGATGCAAAAAAAAAATAATAAAAAAAACCCTACTTACACCCCCCAAACTCTAAAAAAAGCTGTTACATTCCATTTTCATTAATCCAACATAAATAATTAATTCCAAAATTATAATCCAAAAAAAAAAAAATATTAACTCCAAACTACATACGAGTCTCGAATTTTTACCCCATCCTCTAAGCTCTTACATCCAGTTTTCATTAACCCAAGCCCAATAATTAATTACCAAGTTGTAATCCCCATAATAAATCCTTATTAACTCCAAATTGCATGTTTCCATAATCAATACCAAGGCGAGACAAAATGAACACGCCACGCCCTACCATGATCCAACAAATGTGACTACGGCGGTGATTCCTACATGTAAACAACAACCACTATCCCATCAATATTCACACATATCCGCCGCTTTTACGTTACTAAAACCATATTATTATTACTAAATGCTCATATACCAAACTTCCATGCTTTTATGTGACAAGATCCAAACACTTCATACATTGCCAAAGACTCTCATCATCTACCAGAAGCGCGGGATCTTAGCTAGTTCTGATGAAAGAAGTAGGCGAGTAGGTGCTATGCTACATTGTTGCTGTGTCAAAGTCTCCGAAGTGAAACGTACTAGAAATCACTTGCCGCCATTTCCCAACTAATGTTCAGTTTTTTTTTTTTTTTTTGGTGGTGGTGTGTGGGGGGTGTGTGTGTGTTGGGGGGGGTGGGGGGATCTGCTTGTCTTTGGCGACAGATCTATATTCGTTTCCAATTCTTTTTCCAGTTCATGAATCTAAGTTGCTTTGCTCCACCATTTTTTTTTTCTCATATTTGCAATGTACAGAAATTTTGTGTAGTTCCTTGGAGTTACCATATATAATCCAGGGATGTTAAAGCAGTTTCTTCTACTCCATGCAGGAGCTGGGCTGCTGGGGTCAGTTGGATCCTCTGCCTAACATTTACTAACTATATTATTCACTAAATCTGGATTTCCTCCACACAAAAAAGGTAATTCTGGAGACAACAATCATGTTTCTGCTTTTACTTCGCAACTGCCACTCTGCGAACTGATTACAGCAATCAGAATTGTGATGCAGTTCTGTTTAGCATTTTGGATGAGTAAAATAAGAGAAGTTTGATTAACCTTGGACCTTCAGGGTGCAACAGCATGTCAGTACCAGCTTGCAGTTCATTCATTACTTACTTAGTGTGTGTACCGACGTCTCATGGACCGTCACTTTAATTAGAGATGTTGTTCTAGCTTATCGTTATGCACCATGGGGGCAAAAAGTGGGGAAAACGAGAGGAGGTTAAGAAGATTTTGATGATCTGTTCCCAATAGTGACCTTTCTTCTCGAAAATTCTCCTGGGGCGGTTTTCATAACAACATACCACAACTGCAGGTACCAACGAAGCATTTCATCTCTGTTCCACTTCGATTAAGTGTGTCAAGCAACAATTCTGACAAATCAGTTCGATTTGTGTACGCAGTGGTCATCATCTGATTGAGTTTTTGATGGTCAAGTGGGCTTGAAGTGCTTAAAACCATGCAAGGCTTCTTCACTTCAGGGGAACATTCAGACAAGGGAAAATATAAACAACCCTGAGTTGAGGGAACTTATTTCATGAGTCAAAAATCTGCGAGCGTATGCGATTCAGAATGGCCTATGTTTCATGGGTTACAGTTAACATGAGTTGATGAAAAATACAGAAAAGTTTTTTTTTTTTGTTAACGCAAAAACAAGCAAAAACTAAAATACCATAATGATCTTCTGCATACATGTTGGACCGAGCGACTCCATGACAATTCATCCATTTAGAGTTTTTTACTGTTATTATCACAATATTGTACTATGAATAGCTCATGCAAAGAAAAACAGAAAATGTAAGATATATTCTATTTCGTTCCAACTGTGCAAAAAATTGTAAATTTCCTAAAAAGTGTGCAGAGATCCATCGGTTCATTCATTCATGTATGCGATGAGCTAAATACATATTTTTGTGTAATGTACTTTTCTCAGTTTTTATCGAAATCATCATGTTTTCTTGCGTTCTATGATGAAACCTCGCTGGATAAAGTGAATAATAAGGGTTTTCAGTGCCCCTCTCTCTCAACTTGTGGCTACCTTAAAATAAAAAAAAAAAAAAAAAAAAAAAACTTGTGGCTACTTATACTTTGCTTAAAGGGCCGTGGCCCACGATACCGTGCACGCAGGCACAACTTGCTACTTCCACGAGCTGTTACATATTTGTACCTCCTACTAGGATCATGCCAGTGCGTTCTTCTACGGGTGTTATCTGCTTTCACTTGACACTTCCGTTCAACAAGATTATATGCTTCCAATAAGATTACAGACTTGTACTCATAATAGTTGTGTGAGAAAAGAAGAGAACAATATACCACAGTTAGGCCTTAGATTTTGTATTTCCTATGCTTACAATTTTTAGCTATCTTTATTTCTCAACGGTTTAAATCATTATACTTTATATGAGAGAAATACTTTCTTCTCGAACAAGAGTTTGCTTGATCCCCATAATTCTCATCCTTTTAAAATGGACGGTGCATATACCATAAAAATTATGTACATGTCGAACTAATTTTAGTCAAAGTTTGTCTAGTAAATGTTTGTACTTTTTCAAATAATAGTCAAAGTTTGCCATGATTGACTCCTCCGGATATGAGAATTGCATGTTTTGTGGAACCAAGGGAGTACATCTTTCATATCGAGAGAATTTTTATTCCTACCATAGGATTTTTTCAATCCTTTCTTTTAGATTCGATCATATTCATTTTTTTTTTTTTTTCATCTAAAATAGGGTCGGAGTTCTTCATCATGCACACGTATCTTTTTTCATTGCATGCAGTCATGCAAATCTAGTGCGATGAAAATATTAGTTTCCTATTCTTAGCATGCAAACTGCGGGGGTTGAAAATATTAGTTTCCTATTCTTAGCATGCAAACCGCGGGGTTGTCCTAGCCACATGTGGGGGCGCGCAGCGAAAGCGGGGACGACGCACGTCGCTCCGCCGGTAGAGTCGTGTTTCGTTCTTTTTTTAGTAGTAGGATTTTATGGGGTGATATTACTAATTTAATATCCAAGAATTAAACTCCTATTTTTAGCCGGCGCGTGTGGCATGCAGTGGTTGGTTGACTGATTGCGCCCTTAATAACGGGAGCAGGGTGATTAGAGCCGGACAGGGTGTTTAGCCGGGGTGAAAATTCCTAATTCCTATTTTTAGCCGGGCATTGCTTCATACGGAGGCGGGGTGATTCTGCCCGGTGGGCGATTCCTTTTCACTCTTTTTAGTAGTAAGATTTTCAAGCTATATATGATACAGATGAAGTTTACTAAAAAAAATGATACAGAGGAAAATGTAAGAATATACACGGTGAGTGACGGCTCGTGAATGTAGAGATTTAAATATTACTATTATTTTTAGACTAGTTAAATTTAGTAAGTACTGATGACTACATGCATCGGTAAATTTGAAATGTTTCGGATGAACGACAAGATTATTACCCCAAAGTAGCTTAGCTTATTGGCCAGCTGTGGTATACCAGACAGGAAACCGTTACAATTGCAACTATTATACCAAAAGCGATACATATATCACCTTTTTTTAACGGTAATACATATCCATTGTGTGCTTCATCCAAAGTCACCTCTTCTCTAACAGAAAGAGAGAGATTTTTCTTATAACAAAACAACACATGGCAAGAATGCTTCTGTACAAGACAATTGTTGGAAACTGAAATATCATGGAACTTACAAAATTCTAAACTTGTGAATTTTACAACAAGGTGCCAAAATCCAAAACCTTGATGTGGATTTCTCTAGGGTCACAATATTCTGTTGCTTTCACACCAGATAGGATAGATAATCTGAAACAGGTAGAGGAAACGTTTTGACCTCAACAAAGAACAATGGCACCTCCCTTCAAATGCAGCAATGGGCCCGGAACAGGATAAAATGACCAAAGTGCAGCTGGCCGTGGACCCTCAACTGATGATCATATTGTTTTAACAGGCCATGAGCCAGGTCTGCAGCATCATTGGTTTTCGATCTATAAGATAAAAACTAACAACTGCCCTCTGCAAGCACCTATGATCTGACCTCATACTTTCCAGCTTGAGTTTGGGCTCTAAAACCCTTGTATGGAGCATTTGGTGTGTTTTTCACATCCAGCTTATCAATCTGAAGGCCAGATAGGGCAACTCCCATAATCTTGAATTTCACCTGAAATGTTGGCAATGTATGCAACTGCACGAGTCCTTCCTCCAGACGTAAATTTCCAGAGAGCGCTGGTGCTTTATCTTTTGGTATCTGCCCAATTGTCCAAAGACAGGTCTGCATAAGAAGATTAGTGTTAGAGAAGCATATCAAGGTGAAGGTACATGCAGAGTCCTCAGTTTCTAGATTTTGGTTGGCAGAGATAAAAGCTGAAACAAACTGGCTTTTTTTCTGGATTTTGATAGACCCCTTCCCTTGAACCACGATAATGGAAAAAAAATAGCTATGGATGGAGTTACTATGGAACTTATGGTAGACAGTAAAGTAACCTTGTCAGCAAGGATGTCAACTGTGCCATAGTTTGCAGTCAAATCAGCAGAAAGAATAAGAGGGGGCAACTGAAACTGCACTGTTATTGAATCAATAAGTTTCCCAGGATCATTTCGAATCCCAGCCATCACACTAACACGGCAATTCCCAGAATCTGATGTCAATTGGGGTTTCACATAAATTGGTGTCTTCTTCAATTTCTTAACCCTGCTCATTTGATCATATGATGAGCATATACTGAGTGTACAGAAGAAAAGATAGCATGCAAATGTGTACCTGTAACTCATGAGCTTGAACTGCCCATCGGGAGGAACAAATGATAGAACCTGACTTGATTCCCAAGGCCTGAATCGGACACAGGGGTGGAAGGTAACATCATTGATAATTGTAGGGTTGGCAAATGACATGGTCAACTCTGGCACACCTGGGAGGCTGCAGTTTACTTGAACTTCACCATATGCTTCACATTTCACTAGAACCCCCTCTCTGCACACCAAACAGCAAAAGAACCTCAGTAACATAAGAAACATATAAATATAAAACATAAGTAGGATAGTTTGATGTGCTATTATGCTACACCACTACTTCACAGTATGAATCTTCACTCTTATGATGCCCTTTTTTTCTATATTTTCATAACACTTGCTAAAGTGCATATATTTTCATAACACTTGCTAAAGTGCATATACTTTCATAACACTTGCAGTCATAAAATGGAGGGAAGTATACAAGAATAGATTGGAGCTCAATATCCAGAATTACTACAAAAATGCTGAAAGTTGAGTAGCTTCCAGAAATATTTGACCAATCACGGTGATGGTCCTAAAAGCCATATGGGCAGAATCAAATCCTATTTATAGGGCATTATAAAGGGGGGGGAAACTGAAATACCTGTTTACACATGCGTCAAGTTCTTCAACTATGTTAACATAGACTTCATTGCTTGCATCCTTCACTATTGTTGTTCGCCAAGGTACAAAAGAAGCAGCTGCATCTGGAAGTTTGCTGCCAAGTGTAGAACTCTTACCAGTAACAACATTCAACATTTTGTTCACAATATTAGGTGGGGCAATCATCTCTTTCAATATATTTGGCTCAGTCGTGAGTGGAAAACCATTATCCATCATCTCATCTAAAATCTGCACTCGTTAAGCACTATAGATTTAGAGAAATTTCAGAGGAAGTGCACAGGCAAGTGGCAATCATGGGTTAAAAAGCAGCGAAACTTGACTGCAGCATGCATATTAGGAAATTATAACAGACTGACAAATTCAACAGTAGGTCAATGGCCTGCCTTGATCTTCTAAATTTATCTCTAAATCTTCAAGAATTTTGTTCAAAGAATATATAAGTTGTATTTTCTGTAAACTTTGATATTTCATGAGCTTTGTACTTCTGTATATTATGCAACATCATATTTAACCCCATTATAGATAATAGTTAGATACGATTTCTTAATTTCCAAAGCTTTAATATATCAAAGGACAGTTGACTTGAACATTTGCTAAACAAATAAAACAAAATTATTTGTTAATGTCATGTTTGTAAAACAGATCATCCTGTGACTAAGTAAAGTGACACTGACACTGTTGACACTTGCAATGCTCATTCAGAAGAATATGACAGTCAGATAGCAAAATAATTGAATTGGCAACAACTGTACATTTGTATTGTGGTGTAGCAAAGACTAAGAAATACACCTGATATACAATTACAAAGTTGTCCTTGATTATATCTTCATTCAGATCTCCAAGATAATCTGTCAAGACATCGGCCACGCGAGAGAGAAACTGAAAAATGCAGAACACTTGAGCACATCCAGGAGAAATACAGCAAAAGTCTAATATATGGTCAGTCATTCTATCTGTAAGTACAGATAGATAATTTGAGATAAACATTTGAGAATACGACATAACTATGGGTCTTAATTAAAAAGTTGTACTTTTCACGAAATTTTGTAAGATCAGTACTTAACCTAAAAATCCAAGAGTACTTCAACATCTGCATTGTTCTGAGGAACACTTGAGAAACTTTCAGACACAAGGATCAAGTAACACTGTGAGAGACCAAAAGAGACATGCAGATTAATGAGGTTACTACGAAATATTTATTGTTCTTTTTTTTGCAGTCACTATATATGCAGAATTCCCTCTTCATGTTTTCTGGGTTCAATATGGATGGTTTGGACACATTTTCACTAATATTCTACAGCAAAGAACTAATTTCATGGTTCCATCGTTTCTTTTTCTTGTCAAACAGACACTATAGTTGAAAATGTATCTGTATTTACAGATTTGAGCAAGTGATCAACTGATCATCATCATAGACTTCTCGTTGTCAGTACTATATATCCTTTTATAGCAAGTTGTAGAAATATAGATTCCTTCTATACATAATAAATTATGTGAATCAGTGTGTAAGAGGCTCTACTTGGGTTTGCTTTTTATATCTTTCAGACTGATGATACCTGAGTTAAGATGTACGCTACTGTACCGAAGCACCCACCATGCTCTGTACCAAATAAGCAAAATTTACCCTCAATGTGACAAATGTGCTGCATTTTTTCGTCCTTTTCTGCTACAGCCTTACAGGACATTAACAAAACAAGTAACGACTAACTGAAAAGAAAATGTTGCGAAGAGATGAAGCCCGCACCTCGACAGCCATCAGTGGGGCCATCTCCACTTGGGTGCATGCCAAGAACGTTACACCATCACGATAGATTTGAAACAAGTAATGAGTTGGTGACACCACAACCTGCAAGACCTTCCATAGCCCAACAAACCTGATAAGTAAAATTCCAGAGGAATTGGACGTCTAAGATAAATAGAATGAAAACACAATTAGGGATGCAATTTGTTTGGTTGGTTCGACTCGTTTATTCATCCTAGTCCATTTGATTTACCCACTCTTTAGTCTATACACAAAACGAGTACATCTATATTAAGTAAAAAGATCAGTGGAGTATGTTTTGGTCCATCTACTAGCATTCCTAGCCACAGTAGCTCGAAATTTGTAGTTTGCAGCTAAACTTGTCTAAAGTAAGCACCGGCAATGAAACAATATATTGAATCAAGCTTGGGACTAGCCCCAGAGCTCCCAAAAACCAACCAGACACACACAAATAACTTGGGAACCATGAAATAGGGTTCGACTTTATAATAATTGCCCAAAGGTAGGGAAAAGGCTAGAATTTGCAAGAGCAAGAGTTTTTTTACTTTGGAAGGATCGCCGGCGGCGTGGGCGACGACGTAGTCCCAGAACCAGGCGCAGATGGCGCGGTCCACGCGGTGCGCCGCCATTTGCTTCTCCACCATCACCTCCCTGCCAAAAACACATCCGGATCGCATCAAGCTCAGGGCCGGATCCAACGAGGGGGCCAGTAATCAAAGCGATAGTCAGAAAAATTGGGAGACTGTAGAGCAAATATTACCCGGAATCGGACAGGAGGAAGATGCACTGCAGCATTTTGCCGCCCTTCGCCGTTGGACGAGGTGGGCAGTGGACCGGGAGAGACGACGACCGGCAGATGAGGCAAGGCAGAGCTCAGAAGTGAACGAACAGGCATCTATGAAGCCTCGTTCGTTTCCACAGTTTGAAGTCAGGTTGGGCCAGAATTCGTTGTTCGGTTAGATTCGGCCTGAAAGGAAAACTGATCAATCCAGCCCTTTTTTTTTCCTTCCAATTTGGCTTGGAACATAGACAAGCCCCTCCGACGTCACGGTTTTGGTGAAACAGCCGGATTCACTCGATCCTGGCCTGGAACGGATATTGACCTGGCACCAAAACGGTGCTGCCCAAGGAGGCCTAAATGGAACTAAAATTTAGTACTTGACTCATAGTCCAAAGGAACCAAACAGGTCCTAAATAAAAAGAAACTAGAGATGCCATTTGATTTGAAGCAAAAAATTAGTATGCAAAAGACACCGATACAGAGTATCTGATGATCTGCAACAAATGCTTGTACTCAATGATAATTTTTAGTTTAGCGTGAACTGTGAAGTCTCTAATTTTCAGTTTTGCTTCTTTTTTGTATTACATTTTGGCGTACAAATATAGATCAAATTGAGATTATGAATTTTTATCAATGGTCATTCGAATAAAAACACATTGGTATTTAAAATGTCATTCATAATTGATCTTTGCTACATGTAAAGCATTAAGCAGACTGCACTTGGCTCTCAGGTTCGGATAACTGATAGGAGGCTAGTTTTGTAATTTTATAAAAACAAGACCTAGATCTGCAATTATTTATTAAATTGGTATTATTTCAAAAAAAAAAAAAAACTTCTTTCTTTCTTTCTTTTTTTTTGAATTTTTTTCATTATTAGAATTGCTTAAGTTTATTCAACACCAATCCACTGTTTAGAATAGATTATGTTGGCCAAAATGTAGCTAAGACAGAAAAGTGAAGCTTTTATATTTTCGTTTAATACCCTGAGATGGTGTATTTCTTCATTTGCCTTTTTGTCATGACGGCAGGATAGGCTGATGTAATTTGTTTTTTTTGCCCTGTTCCTGTGTTTATATGCATATTCACCTTTTTCCCTGACTCAGCAGTCAGCAATCAGCATGCACGGTAGCATGAACAGCTTGTATGGAAGCAAAAAAACAGAAAACGTGTGGCGCGTGCGGCCCAATCGTACCTGCTCTTTGGTCCCGAATATTCAGTCAAATAATCAGTCAACCGTGAATAATATTCAGTCGACGCATTATTTATCGTTGTTTGTTAGAGGTTCCACTTTTGCAGGGCATTGGTCTCATATCAGTTTCATATGACTTAAATTTGGAGAACAAAAACTTTGATAAATTGGATCCAATTCATCAGTTAATACATTGGGAGGTAATGTATAGCCACAAATGACACAGTCCTTGTACACCAAATTTCTGACAGAATAAACAGCGCAAACATCGTCAGGACCTCAGCATCATATAAGCTGGCATTCATTCATCGCCTTAAAAGTTCTGAGTCCAGTCCAGTGCACGAGGTTAAAGTGAGTCCAGTTCACAAGTTTCGGTTGCAGTAGCTATGTGATGAAAATTTTATCGAACTGTGAATATCTGGAGCAGTACAGATATCATCACACCAATGGTTGCACTGGCTTCATGTTCAGAACATCTTCTGCATGGACAAAAGGGATTTAATTGCACACCATAAGAAAAAGATGCAAAAGGACAGTACTCACCATATAGATTCATATATTGATGTCTGGGAACGTGTGTCTAAGTGTTCAAAGTTTGGAAAGCAAAAGTCAAAAGAGCAAAAATTATGGCAGTAGATACCTTTTGGGTGTCAGCACACTCCTCTGAACTTCTTGTAGTCCTCATAACTAAGGAATTTATCCTTAATTTTGAGCCAGTCAGCTGGTTTCGGCTGGAAGATTGCTATATATCCTTCTCTGTCAGCCTAAATGCAAAAAGGGAAGAGAAAAAGGGAGTAAAGGTGTGTGCTGCCTCGTATATGGTAAAGAAAACAAGCATAGCAATGAAAGGCAGCAAAAGTCTCAAATTGATATTCTGTCTTGGACAAAAACCTAGAGCACAACTAGAACATAAAAAGGAGAACAAACAATATAGTAAGCACACAAAGAGTCAAAGAACTAGAGGAAATTTGCCAGATAACAGGATGTACTCACAGCGGTATTAAGAAGATCTGGTTGTTTGATTAATCTTTCATTGATCTCCAAAAGGGAACCTTTCACGCAGCATCTGTAAAACTTTAGCATAAGCAACACTGCAGTTCAGAAAACAATAATGCCTCAGACATACTACAGTGATATATAAGATCAAGGGGACCAACCTCACGATAAAAGATTTTTCATTTACACAAACTTTACACAGGGCTGCGAATTGGCTTGTAGTCCAATGGTAGGGCGGTCCAGGTGGGACGCTACCCACCAGGGGTTCAAATCACGGTGCTTTCGCACCTTTCTTGGGATTTTCGAGGATTTTCGGCGTTATGCATTAAGTGGTAGCGGCGTTCCGTCGGCGACGAGGCGCCCGGTGGTGACTTCGAGAATCTCGGATCTGCGGGTGCTCGGTCCGGAGGGTGCTCATAGGGGTAGGGTTTTGCGTATGTGTGTTCATAGGGATGAGTGTGCGTGCGTATTGTGAGTGTCTGCGTTTGTCTTGTGTCATTCTCAAAAAAAAAAAAACTTTTACGCAGGGCTGAATTTTCTTGCAAGTGTTGTGCATTCTGCAATGTAAAATGAAAACTAATTCATGCTGCCTTTTATTTAACCAAACATTAAAAAAAGGTCTAGTTACCCTTTTGCGTTTTCCTGTGACTTTCATCTCGCTGCGATCTGACTTGCCAACATTGAAGTCAACAGCGGTTATTACTCCTTCCTCTTTAAACACAACATGGGTTGGAGCTAAACCAACCACACACAATCTAAAGTTTTTAAACAAAACAAAGCAACCATGAGAATATAGATACTAAGGCTCATTAGAAATCTCAAAACTGAAAAACAGGAAGGCATTGATTGGCACTTGTCAACTAGAGTTACTGTATGTAGAAAATAAATACCTAACACAAAAACATACCATTTATTTGCAGATAAAACAGTACCACGATTATGTTATGAAGCACACATTCAGCTTTCTTAGTTATCCAGCATTTAGCATTCTTAGTATCTAGAAATAATTCCCTTTGAAAAAGAGACACCATAGCGAACTATTGCCAGCCTTAGATGCACATTGCGAAAAAGGAAAATTTCACCAAAAGCCTCGAAAAACTTGATACGGACTTGTCGGAATTGAAAACCTACCCGTTTGGATGGCGATACACATACTGATCATACCCAGGATTCAGAAAATCTGCCCAATAAAGCAGTAGAGTGAAATTAGAGTCTTGAGGCAGACGTCTATAAACCAGTGGAAACATTTTCTTCCCCTGGCTCAACATAACGGCTAAACTTGTCAAACGTTCTAGGTTGTTAAGTCACTAATGCTAGAGAGCATCCCCTGCTACACAGTGCAAACACAGTAGGCTGAAAATAAAATTTTCAGCAAAGGAGTCGAGGGTCTTTTATATTGGAATGGGTCAATGGGGCAGAAAAAATAAACAAATGTAGACCCAACAAATCAAGGTCTGCTTAATTCATTTTACACTTAACATTGAGGTTTAAGGAAGAGATCTAGCTCCAATTACAAAAAATGAAACAACAATTATCAATCAAGAATAGTGTAAAAATGACATGAGCACCGAAGTATCTAGCAGGGCCGAGTATACACCGGGTTAATTTTCCTATTCATAAGACAATACTGTAATGAAATAAGCTCCTTGGCCTTGACATCCCTAAGCTTCCATTCTATAGCAGCCTTACGATTTGACTCTCTATAACAGCAAGCCCAAGCCTTCTTTTACCTGCGACGTAGTAGCGCGCGAAGTTAGCCTCGACGGCGGAGGGGGGAGACGCCGGGAGGTCGGTGGCGTCGGGGACGACGAGGGCCCGGGTCTCGTCGTCGAGGGAGGCTTCTCGCAGGGGAGGAGGGGTTGTGGAGTGGCGGGGCCTCCAGGGATGCAGCTTCCTCCGCCATCAGTGGGGCCCTCGGTCCTGACCGGCGAGTAGAAGATCTTCTCGACCGATGGCGGCGGGACGGCCGGACGAGTCGGGAGGAGAGGGAGAGAGGGATCGGGGCCACCTGGGCCGCCGTTATGAGTGCAGTTGAGGCAAGACGGGCCATCTGGATGGATCCTAGAAGCTGGGCCTGGGCTGCCGTTACGGCCCAAGTGACAATCCGGCGCTTTGGTCTTATTGCTTCAGCTAACGAACGAGTTTACTTACTGAACATCAGTAAAATCAAATACACCCCGATATTGTCTCGTCGAAGTAAATCACGGTATCACACAGCATAAAAAACCTACGCACTCTCAACATACTCAATGCGTATATATATATTCACGGGGATGGTGTCGTGGCCAGGGAGGTGTTAGCGCCGACACAAGTGGAATAATCGCCGGGGATGCGCAAGGAGCGGCGGAGGACGACGGGGCTGCTGCCATCAGACATGGGTCACACGCCCAGCACATTAACCACGCATGTTATGGCATACCAAACCGAAAATCTCATCACCATGAGGGCAACGTTCATCCAAAGCACATATATATATAAATCGAATTGTTGAATATGATCCAAACAAATGGGTACAAGTGTCGATCCCTCTCTCAAGGGACCAACAAATAATTCGGTAACTTAAGGAGAAAGAGGAACAAAGAAAAGAAGACAAAAGTGTGTCCAAGACTCGAATCAGAACACGGCCACGCAACAGAATGCGCGCGGAATCCGCGCGCGTGCCTGGGATCAGCGCAGCCATGTCTCCCCTTCGTCTCTTCCTCGAACCTCCTCCTCCTCCTCCTCCGGGCGACCGGCCGGCCGGCGGCTCACTGAATGTAGTAGGCGAAGAAGGAGGCCACGGCGGCCCCGAGGGCGGCGCCGACGGCAGGTGCGACGGCGGAGGAGCCGCTGGTGGGGGCCGGGGCCGGAGCCTCCGCGGCGAGCGCCACGGTGGCCGAGGCGGCGACGAGGACGGCGCAGGCGATCTTCTTCATCTCCATCGATCCCTCCTAGATGCGGCGGGCGGCGGGGCGGCTTAGCAGGCGGCGGCGGCGGAACGGAGGCGACGAAGAAGCTTGGCGGCGGGAGCTGGCTGCTGGCTGGCTGGCTCTGCTCTGACTGTGCTCCCGTCGCTTTGCCTGGCGATGGAGGCCACGGCGGGGCCGGGGATTTATAGCTGGGCGATCGCGAGTGGGTGGGGGCCATGTGGCGGCACCTGCTACGTGCCTGCATGCGCACGCGAAGCGGTCCAGCGAGTGGCCGGCCTGCCGCTCGTTTCGGAATCGGGGAAGAAACCAACGGCTTCTACTCGTGTCGTGTGTGGTTTGCGTGCGTACGTCTCGCCGTTTGAACCAGTCCCTCGCGGCCTCGGTCACGGCAGGCACGTTTGCTCGCGTGTTCTAGCTGCGTGTTAATTATTAAGTGGCCGCGAAACAATTTGGGTTGATTTTGTCAAATTGTTCGTCACGTACGTGTTACTCTCACTTCTCCAAATGACAATCATGCTGTTTTCGTCGTTTTGGCCAGCGAAACAGGGCAGTAACTCGCATTCCGGTGCTGTTGGCATGTTGTGTCACGCTTGTTCAGAAGGTTCAGAAGACCATCGAGTTTTCAGTATTCACTTCACCGCCGAGAGGGGAACAAGTCAAAAAGATGAAAGGTCGATCGTCCGAAAACTAATTAAGCATAATAATCCACCAAAGTATCATCGATTAGTCGAAGCAACAAAGTCATCCGCCACCGCTAGCCAGCTCGTCATTGAAAAAGAAAGCTGCGCTGTTCAGACTTTCAGAAATAAAATTCAGGCTGCCGGCTAGACGTTCAAAACCCCATGCCTGGTCCATTTCATGAGCTTCCGCTTTACATTTGTAATAATCGTCTAGATTATGTGGATACACCATGTGTTAAGCTGGCAAGAAAAGCGATCGACAACCTACTTCAACTTGCAAGGCGACGATGACACTGACAGGGAGGAAGCTTAGAGGTTTGTTGGTTTCGTTGTGGCCTCCAGAGACACAACGCATAAATTAAGCAGCCAGCCAATGAGGCGAGGCGAGGGAATGCTCATGGCGCCGCTCATATCATCGCGCCGCTCGCCGCCGGTGTCATCTCTGTCTCGGTCATGGGACCCATGGCCAGCGCCGGCTCGTCAAGCAACAACAATGTTCCACGGCGGCGGGGCCGGTAGGTACCACGTTCTCGCCAATGATTTCGCGGTTTTGGTACAACACACGTGGCAGAGAAGGAGAAGGCCGTCTCAAAGTTCTGCAACGGATCGAATTTTTTTGTCGACTTTCTACTTCTTCCATCAAATTCATTTTGGGGAACCAGGCTCCAGATGATTGGCTATCGTTGGTGCTCCTAATTATCTTATAGGACACTTCAATACAGAAACCACCATAGTTTCTATATTATTAATTATACTGTTATGATGTGGAAACACATTTATTGGAGAGAGAGCAAAAATAATAGAAACCACCGTATTTTTTAAGCGGAATGAGTAGATTGTGAAAACTTTTCAGTTTATTTTAGTCAACACAGGTATAGTAGATAAAATCATGAAAATAATCATAGCAAAAATGGCAAATATATAGCTTTAAACAATGTGATATGTTGTGTTTAACTGAAGAGGCAGTGAATATAGCAGTGTCCGTAGCCATCTGGGCAGTGCATCACCTCGATAAAAGCAGAGCTCAGATTAAAGCAGATGACTCCTAGCATGAAACATGTGTGTTGGGATTAATTTATTGAATTAATTGGAAAAAAAATAAGGCAAGTGCAGTTCAATTCAACCCAAAAAACAAAAATCCCTTATCAACTGCTCATATCATTCATGTGGTTGGGCTGCTACCTCATAAGATTCCTAAATCATTTGTCCAGCATGAAAGAGAATACACAAGCACTCAAGCAGAATATATATTGTCATCAATCAACTCCAAGCATTAGGTAGCCACCTAACGACGCTATGGGCGATCATTAATTTGTTAACCTGGAATTCTATTGTTATTGTGGCGGATGAATTGTCTAATCGCTGCGAACGAGGTCCACCGCAAAAGAACTGCTGCGGACGGCAACTGACATTCTGACATGTCCCTATGTTGTACTTCTACCTTCCACGGTTGTAATGCCACGCCACAGTCGGCTTATTACGAATGGCACGATTCAGCTCTTGTTTGATCGACAGCAATCCACGGTTGTAGTGGTGGAAAAGGACGCAGTACTGGGCTTCAGAGGCCCTTGTGATATCCCAACTCTGAATCGGAGCTCTGAAGTCTGAACCGATCGGGTTCAGAAAGAAAGAAAAAACATCATTTCAGCGCTCCGGCGACGGTGACATGGCAACTCCGTTCATCTACCACAACGAGGAGAGCCGTAGAGGAATGGGAAAGAATGCCGCCGGTTTCGCTGGCTCGCCACTGGCATGCACGCATGCATGAGGCGGACGGCTTCTCTGCCTGCAGCTGAGGCCTCCCTTTCGTTCCATCCCCTCACGGCGCCGACCTGAGGACTAACACGCACACGGCGCACGCTCTCGCCTCGCTCGCCGCCACAATGAGATGCGGCGGGCCTCTTTGTTCAATGTTCATACTCCTACTACCACTCTACCACCAGGACACCGGGGTACACGACACGCACGCCCTTACGTTCTGGAACACCGCACGTATCCCTGGAAGCCGGCGTAGGCACAGAAATGCATACATTTCGTCGGAATTCTGCCAGATCGGTCTAAAACTCGATCTTCTTCAGCTACTTTTCCTCGGAATTATGCTAGAAGGAGGAAAAGGAATTCTGCCATTTGGCCAATTTTCCGATCGACTAGCTTGCTTGAAGCTGAAAACTAGGGAAACGTGAGTTGATTTCATCTCCGATCCCTGTCGCGATGAACGTACGTATACTGCACACTAGACACATATACCGGACCGCGCGCTGCTTGCAACCAAAGCGTTGGTGGAGTAACCGTCAAGACTTTTGGAACGGAGCCTACGGTACGTGGCCCTGTTGCAGCCCGTAGTCGGTTTGGTTTGGTACGTCACCCTACACCTCATGTGCTCCGGTTTTACTCTCTGTCCGACCGGCCCTGGGCAGGTGTACGCACGCACGTACCGGAGTGTACGTGTACGGCACCTGCCATTGAGGCATTGACCCCTGAGCGCAAGCGCAACCTAGACAATACGCTACGTGATCGGCATACTAGTCGGCACCAAGGAACAATCAACACGAGCGGAACGTCCATTCTTATCAAGGGGGAAAATGGACGCTCGTGGCGAGCAATACTGCTAAAGGGGCACGGTCAATAATTTAGCTGGTTATATGCTAGTGTTATACTGTTAATATAGAGTTTGGCCAAAACCTACGGAAAAATACTGTGGTCTCCTCCGGCCCGAGAAACAAAACGACATCTATCTATTTTTTTTTTTTTTTTTTTTTTTTTGGAGCAACAGAGCTTTCCATTAATCATAGCCAGGATTACAATCAGCTTGAGCTAATTCCTTCAGCCAATCAGGAACCTCGTCAAGCCAGAAAAACGATCTTTTAGTGGCCGACACCAATTGGGCACAATGGTCGGCCACCGAGTTGGACTCTCTATAAACCCAACCTAATTTAAACTCTCTAAAATCCTTAGCTAACTCTGTTATATCCTTAGAAGCCATGTTCCCGGAACGCGTGAGGAACATTAGACGCGATATTTTTAAAAACTATAGAGCGAAGAGGGTATGTTGCTTTTAGCTTGTACCAAATCCAAATGAAACGCTGCGACCTAATCTAGATGGAACATGTTCCCGGAACGTGTTCCCAAAATAAGGAACATGTTCCTGGAACGTTCCCAAAATGCAGTACCTGTGATACTCGATGGCTCCGCTTGAGCCTATTGCCCTGTTCTCTCTTGTCGGCGGATGGATAGATCTTAGCTTAGTGTTTAAAACACTTAATGACAGTACGAGACGCTTCAACAGGTCAATGTTCCGTCTATGTTTGGGACTCTATGTTCCTCGGATTGGTCGTGATCCCGGGACACGTTCCATCGTGATTGGGAACGACGTTCCACATTGTTCTCGTACCATGAACTGGGCGTCGTTCCGGGGCGAACGTGGGCATGTTCCCGTACCCCGGCTTCTAAGGTTATATCAAAGTAGAGGCCACCAATAGCATTCCTCCATCCTGCCTGATCAAGAAGAAAGGCATACAATTGTTTGCTATCCACCTCCAGCATGACTCGGTCGTAGACAAACTCAAGTGCCAGCTCCAGCCCTCCTTCGCCGCCATGGCTTCTGTCGTTAGAGCATCAGGTACATCATCTAGGAAGCGAGCTGCAACCACCAGTACCGCACCGGAGTGGTCACAGATCACCACCCCAGCACTACCTGAACCGGTTGATGAGTCAACCCCTGCTTTAGTGTTAACTTTACGCCAGCCGATCTCCGGTCTCTTCCATTGATTCAGACGAACCAGTTTTGCCCTTTGGCTCGGCATCTTCAGAGTGAACAGCTCCTCAACCAGCGTTGCAATGTATCTGGCCATCGCTCCCGGCCCCCATACTCTTCTATCATGCCTTCGTGCATTGCACCCCGTCGGAGCGCCCCAGCGCCCACAGAGAAAGACGGCCGTCAGATCCGATGGGCAAATATCACTTCGAGAACATCGGTTGCCCACGACCTCGGGTGGAGATCAGGAATCTTGGCGCCCATTAGGTTCTTCACCTCCATCCGGAATCTCCTCGCCATTGTGCATTTAGTGATCACATGGAACACCGACTCCACTGGATCACCACAGACCTCATAGTGACTTTCCTTCTCTACGTTTCGCCTCTTTAGCTCACCCTTTGTTGGTAGTGAATTATGCAAAACACGCCACCAGAAGACCCACACTTTTGGAGGAACATTCAACTTCCAAACAGCCCTCCATGCTCTGCTGTCTTCAGATGACCTGGTTTCATCACTAGCGGCCATGGCGACCCGCCATCCGATTCTCCTTGAGCAATTTGTATGTCGATCGGACAGAATAGTAGCCATGCTTCTCCAACCCCCGGGCTAATACATCCGTATCCAATCGCACACTTGGCTTTATCTTCAATATCTCAATCACGTCAAATTTCGCGAAAGATTTTCGTAATTCACTGATATCCCATGTCCGAGTTCCTTGGATGAACAAATCTCGAACCGGTCCGTCAGTAGGCTGTTTCGGGACGAGTCAGAGGCCGGAATGAGCCAGCCCAGGGAATCCAATTGTCCTCCCGAGAGGTTTATCTCTCCCGGTCCGATCGCGATGGATCAGCCCACGTTTCAAAGACCTCTCTCGCCATGCAAGCTTGCTCTCCAAGTAGCGGAACTTCCCGTTCTTTTGTCGCCGAGAGAAAGTTTGATGAGTGATAGTGCTTCCCCTTGAGAACCTTGGTGCACAGCCGAGTCCGGCCTTATTAGCAACCTCCAACCTTGCTTTTCTAGCATTGCTTGGTTAAAAAGATTGAAATCCCTAAACCCCAAGCCTCCTTGTTCCTTGGATCGGGTCATCTTCTCCCACCTCAGCCAATGTATCTTGTGGTTATCGAGGGAGCTCCCCCACCAATAGTTTGACACTGCCATGGTTAGCTTTTGACATACTTGCGGCGGTAACTTGAAGCACGACATTGCATACGTCGGGCTGCTTGAGCATTGGATTTAAGTAGCACTTCTCTTGTCGCACAACTCAAGCTTTTCTCAGCCCACCACGAGACTAAACCTCGCGCACCCGAGCCGGTGCGTAGTTAAAAACATCGCAGCCCCCTCTCTCCGCCGTTGGGAGGCCCAAATACCTCTCCCCGAGAGCCTCATTAGGGATTTGTAGACTCTCGAGCACCTCAGTTTTACACCCAGCTTCACAATTGCTACTAAAGAATACTGCTGATTTGTTCTTATTCACAAGTTGTCCCGATCCTCTATTGTAATCCTCCAGAATAGCAGCAATGCGATCTGCCCCTCGTTTGGATGCTTGAGTGCAGATCAAACAGTCATCCGCAAAAAGTAGATGAGAGATCCAAGGAGCATGTATACTCACTCTCACCCCCTCGAAACATAAAGTGGCCCAATCGCTTCACCATGTTGGATAGCCCTTCAGTAGAAACATGTATGGCGAGATTGGATCACCTTGTCTAATCCCCCTCGTCGGCTTGAAAGAATCAGAGAACATTCCATTGACTCTAACAGAGAAGGTAACTGACGATATGCATTTCATCACCAAATTACACCACGCCTCTGGGAAACCCAACACCACCATGATGGCCCTCAAATAGTCCCACTCGACACGATCATATGCCTTTGCCATGTCCAACTTGATTGCACAAGCACTCGACTTCCCTTTCTTGCCGCTCAGGTAGTGAATACACTCATAAGCAATAAGAACGTTGTCAGTAATCAGCCTCCCTGGGACAAAGGCGCTTTGTTCCTGTGATATAATATCCTCCAAGATACCCCTCAATCAGTTAGCCATAGTCTTGGAGCACAGTTTATACAAGACGTTGCATAAGGAAATAGGACGGTATTGCGACAAGTCCTGAGGATTATTCACCTTGGGTATAAGCACCAACAGGGTTTTATTCACTTCTTCAGGGATGTCACCACCGTTCAAAAATCCTAGCACCGCATCTAGCACACATGGTTTAACAAGTTGCCAATGTGTCTGAAAGAAACCAGCGTTGAACCCGTCAACCCTCGGAGCCTTGTTCGGGGGCATTTGGGCGGTACGCCTCTACCTCCCCGGCAGTAAACCCTAGTTTTTTAGACCGGACCGAACCGGCGGTCGGACCGGTAAAAGACCGAACCTGAGAGTACAACGGCTCGGTTCACTTAAAAGATCGTTTATGCAATTGGACCGCAAAAAGCCCGGTTTTTAGAAAAAAACCAGTGAACCGGCCGGTTCTGACTGAACCGTCCCGGTCTGATAACCTCGTCTGGTGGTGGGCGACTGCGCGTGCTGCTGCCGCTGGCGTGTGCAACTGGCGCTGGGCCCGGCCTGTCTCTTGTTGCCGCCTGCATGTTTGAGCGTGGCATGTGCATGCGTACAGTACCCCTGCATGTTTGAGCGTGACATGCTCTGGTTGCCTGTTCTTTGTTGACTTTGGACGTGGACTCGTGGTCCGTGTATGCAGTGTGCACCTGCCAGTCTATTTGGGACAGGTACATTCTACACGTAAAGTTTCGCGGTTCGTCCGTACGATCGTCACGTGGGATTTTTGATTATGTGGAGGAAAGAGAGGTGAGGAGAGAAACGGGTAGTTAGCCCATTCGCTAAACAACGACCTCACGAGCTAGAATTTAGGACTATGAGACAACTATTTTACCATCAGATGAGTTGTTGTCGTACGCACCCTCGCAATCCTATTTTTACTTTCTCCATAAATTAAGGAAATCTTGGCATTCTTCTGAGACAACTTAAAAAGACAAACCATTATACACGTAGCTTATTAAGTCGCCGTCTTAAATTACGCAAGACTATATAAAGCACTAGTTATAAGACAACACCACCGTATCTTGCCTTACTGGGTAAATACATGGCTCGAACGCTTGAGTGATTGGCTGGACGGACGTACGTCTGCTTGCCACGTACCGTATATGCTGCTATTGTCGAATTTTGGTGATATATTTTTGCTTCGAATTTTCACAATTTTTCCATAAACAATTCTCCAAATTAGACAATACTATTTCTATTTTAAGTATCTCGATGATATATCAATTATTTAATTATATATATACTTCTTCAATATCAATTATTAATTAAATCATATATATACACACCGGTTCAAAATATTTGAGGCCGGTTCGATAAAAACGGTCCATTTTTAACGGACCGACGGTTCAACCGGTTCTAAAACGGTTGGACCAATGAACCGAAGCGCCTCACCGGTTCGATCTCCGGTCCGGTTTGAAAAACTAGGCAGTAAACGGCTTGGTAAGCATAGCACCCATTTCATCAGTCACTTTCTTTGATCTTGGGTACATGCTGACATAACAAAACGACATCTATCGGGCTCACTCGTTTCACCTGACGGGCGACGGGGCAGAGCGAGGGTTTCTCGCACCTCGCAGCGGCGACGGCGGGAGCGCGAGGCGTCGGTGCGAGCACGAGGCGCATCTGCGCGCGGGCGAGGCCGAGGGCGCGTCGGCGCGAGGTCGAGGCGAGACGTGGCCGCGGGCACGGCGGCACAAGCGCGAGGCGAAGCAGCAGAGTCGCGGCCGCGGCGGCTGCGACCTGGGCGCGAGGCAGGCGCGCATCAGCGGCTCAAGGCCCGAGCAGGGCACGGCGGCAGGTCCCCTATCCCCTCACGTTCTTGTCTCTCTTCAAGAATTTCGTTTACAAATTTGGATGTGGGCTTTCTGAATCAAGAATCGTGTCACAGCTCGCCAACTACTACTTGATATCTATGTTGCTTTTGATCCGCACGGTGTACTCTTGATATCTATGTTGCATCTGAGGTTATATGACCAGGATCTGCCACGCCAGGAATAGCTTAGACATATTGTTCGGTTGTTTTGGCTACCATTGCTTGTGCCTGATTGTGTAACTTGCTTGGTAACATCAGTACCATGCAATGTGGCCTTGCTAGTTTTGGACAGAGTTTTGACTGTTAGGTTACACAATAATTTGTGTCCTGGCAGCTTATGTGAGGTGTACAATCAAATTTTCTTGATACTATTTGGTGGCTATGTGAAATGCTTGTTGATCTCAATCGATTTCTACTAGCTAGTACTAGTATGGTATCTTACTCGGTATGGCTCGGTCATAGTACTATTAATCCAATCAGTCAGTTTGCAATTGCTTGGTCGTATATCTCTGGATTTTATTCCATGCTGCCATACTTGATACCTTGCTCTGAACCACCTGGACAGCAGGTCCTTGTTTGCCTATGTGTGATGATATTGTTTATCACTGGGCAAACACTTTTTCTGTGGCACTGCCGTATCTAGTGTCAGGTTAGCTGTAGTGTTCTTGTGTGCTAGCTGATGGTGGTGGTCTTCTTTTCCTTGTATCTGAACTGAAGGGTTCATGATCCATGTTCGTGCTGTAACGCTTGAATGTTTTTCTGGTCCTAATCAGCAGTACTTAATAATTAGTGCCTAGAAAAAGAGAAGAGGGGAAAGAAAAACTTGTGCTGTTTTGCTCTTCTCTGCTGCTCCAAAGCTACTGGCCGTTCTATGAAGTGACTTTGATCTTGTCATAAAAATCATTTCATGAGAGTGCTTCTGCTTTCGGAGCTGAGAGACATGCGCTTCATAAGTGAATTACTGTCGACTTCACTCTTGATCTAGTTTCTATGTTGCATTGCTCTCTTGCTTAGTTCCAGTTCACCTGCTAGCTCTGTTGATTCAGAACAGAACTTGTGCCATGAATTTGTACTCTGTACTCTGAATCTGATGGAATATGGTTGTCCTTGTACCATGATAATGCAGCCGGTGGTTGCGACAGTGGTGCTCAAGATCGGGCTCCACGGGCTCCACTCGCGACGGCAGCAAGCTCTTCAAGATTAAAGGTAATGCACTTGTGATTGAACTGTTGGAATTT